>JAVJIF010023962.1:0-75253 GCA_038442645.1 Agave tequilana
TTCATAGATCTATTTCTTCTTAAGAGGCATGTGTCTGACTACTGTGTATGCACACAATAAAGTTATCAATCATGCACCAATGGTAAGCATACATGGAGATAGCTATAACATGTTTACCATAGGATTGTCTATAATGCATACTTAAAATTAGAAGCCATACACATGTATTATCATTCATATCCACATCAACTTATAATTTAGCAATTCTACTTTACTTCAAACTTGACAACTAACTATTATTATATTTGGAGTTTGGATGTTCTACTCACCCTTGAAGAGGATACCCCCATTATCAGCTTGATTATTGGCTATATTAGAGTCTACAAGACCATAACATCACTATTAGTTTATAGTTAAAAGAGTATAAAAAGAGTGTAGTAGGCTTAAGGATTGCTTACATTCTTCAACCAAAATCACTCTCCTATCTTGCTAATCTAGGCCAACCTTGTCTTCAAGAATTATCCTCTAAGGTGATGTTAGATCACCACTTTTTCATGCTCTAATAGGTCTTGAGGAGAAATATAAGTAAAGAAGGCTTTTTAGTATAAAGGAAGGAAGGGAAGAAGAGTTAGTGAATGAGAGAGAGAGAGAGAGAGTGAGTGAATGGAAAATGGAAGGGGAAATGGGCTGCTGCTGTTGACTTGGTCGGCTGCAAAAAGGGAGGGAAGGGAAGAATTTTGGAGTTGGAAATGAAGAGAGAGAGTGTTGCCAAATGAGGATTTTTCTGCCCATATTTACTCTTTTATACCTCACTTCCTGTAATGATATCATGTCAAGTGTCACCCCCTAAATCATTTCTCTACATCACTACCTTACTTCCATGGTAAGGCTCCATACTCCCCCCTTCATGATGCATATGTACCCAACAAGTATGGTAGGCAGTATGGTAGGAAAAGTCAAAAGTCACAATGTGCATGTGTACACCTACATACATTTATACTAATATATACAGTAGTATAAGGTTTTAATGCAAATATCCTACATGAATTTTTGTCCCCACATTATTTCTCTAAGGCTCAAGTGTATTAATTGGTGATTAATAAGGTAAGTGTTACATTATCAATATAACTGCAAGAATAATAGTGCTAGCAGAGAATGTCTCACAATATAAAGTGACCCGAGGAGCTCTGTCGCAAGTCGTAGCGGGCAACAAAATACTAACTTGTCAAACCATGCTGGAGGAGATTGCTTTAGACCATAGATTATTTTTTTCAGTTTGCAACCTTATCAGACTCTCGCAGAACCTCATAACCTGGAGGCTAAAGTATATACATCTTCTTTTGAAGATTACCATGAAAGAATGCATTCTTAATATTAATTGATACAAAGAACATTGTTTTAAAAGCTTACAAAAGAATCGAACAGAATGCAAATGAGTTACTGAAGAGAAAGTCTCAAAATAATCAACACCATAAGTTTGTGTGTAGTCCTTGGCAACCAACTGTGCCTTCAAGCGCTCAATCTGTCCATCGGGGGAAATTTAACAGGGTATATCCATCGACAGCCACCAATTTATTTCATGGTGTAAAGAGTTAATCTTCATATTTTATTAGCACACAAAGCAGTTATTTCTTCATTCATAGTATTTTTTTTATCCAGATCTAACACAACATCATGATAAGATTTTGGGAGACACAAAAAAGACAATTTAGTATCAAAACTAAAGTATGTAAGAGATAAATGAGCGAAAGATAACACTTTATATATAAGATGCTGAGTGCAAGAACGAGTACTTTTTCGAAGAGCTATAAAAACTGAAAGACTTCAGTGGAAGCATTTGACTAATGGTGAGGTAAGCTGCTAAAATCAATAGTAATTTTCTTGCGCCATTAATAAACTTGAAGTGGGAAGGTGCAAGTGAAACAGGAAGTGGAATGACAAGCGTGACAGAAGAAGGTATAGTGGACCCTGAAGAGTCTAAAGATAAGGCGTGTTTTCAAAGAAAGTGACATCGACACAAATCACATATTTTATACTCTTCGGATCCCAATATCAATATCTTTTTTGTGTACGAGAATGTCCTAGAAAAACACACCTAACTGATCGAGAATCAACTTATCATAACCTTTCTCTAGAATTTGAACAAAACATACGCCCAAAAATCTTTAGAGGTAACATAAATAACTGTTTATGATCATAAAAAATTGAGAATGAGGTTTTATCATCTAAAACAGAAGAAGAAACCTATTAATTAAGTGACAAGCAGTAAATAATTTATGTGGATATGCATAGGAATCATTAGTGTTTTAGGCAATGTCAAGTAAATGATGATTTTTCTTTTCGACAACACCATTTTGTTGAGGTGTATGAGCACACGAAGTTTGATGATTTTATACCATGAGAAGCAAAATATTTTAAAGAGTGTGTTGCTTGTATTCCAAAATATTATAAGATCACAAGATCTTAACGAACTATTAAATTGAGTACTAATCTCTTTATGAAATCTTAAAAAATACATAAAAGTTTAGAACAATCAAAATTTTCATTAAAAATAACTAAGTAATACGAGAATAGTCATTAACAAAACTTGCAAAATATGAAAAAATCATTAACTTTTAACTCGAGTAGGACCCCAGAATCAGTATGAACAACTTCAAATGGAACACTATATTAGTTAACTACCCTAAAAGAAAAAAAAGTTTTATGATATTTTTAAAACAGATATAACTCACATTACAATTGTAAAACAGACCTAACAGAAGGAATTAACAAGTTAATCAATTTTAAAGATATATGTCCTAGACTACAGTGCCACTACATTGCAGTCAGAAATGCCTACTTTAGATAGGTCACAACACTGAAAATATTACAAACCATCTCACTCGTACCACTCACCAGTTACTTTCGTCTGAAGATCCTGAAAAGTACAAGAAAGAAAAAAACGTTTTAGAAAATAAAAGTTTTAGTCAAACAACTAACATATACTAGATTAAAAGGACTATAAAGAACATAATTAAAATTAGAGTGCGAGAGAAAAGGTGAGATTGACAGTGTCACTGTGAGTAATATTTTGAAACTACCATCAGTAAAAATAACATAAGGTATAAAAGATCTGCGAAAAGTGAAAAACATTATAGATTTATGAGTCATGTAGGTTGACGCACCAGAATCGATGATTCAAAATACAATGAACTCGCTAAATAAGAAATACCTGGATGAGTCAAGGTAGCAATGTGTGAAGTAGATACTGAATGCATCTTCTGAATCAAAGAATCATGCTTGGATCTAGATAAAGTCACAAAATCATCAGCAGAAGTAGATGGAGTAGTAGTGTCATGTGTAGTAGATAAGGATGATCCAACAACATCAGACAAATAAGCAGCTCAAGGAGGTCAAAAAGGTTTGTCATGAATATCCATTAATAGTGTGATTGTTTGATTGCAGTGAGTGTATTTCCGAGAGTCACTGACCACGACCAAGACCTCATTTTTTAGTAGATAAATCATGACCTGAAAAGATACACCACGACCTCGATAAGTGTTTCCTTGACCGGTCGAGAAAATCGAGGCGGAGCCCTCAACGAGAGAATGATCAGAAGTTATTGTAGAAGATTCTGAAGTTTGAAACAGTTGTGAGAAAGCATTTTGTAGAGAGGAAATTCCCCCCTTCACCTGCTAGTAGCTGTCCTCGAAGTGGTTTGTGTTGAGAACTGAGCTCCGAAAGAAACTTGCACATATATAGTTCTTCACGTTATTTTTAAGAACTTCAATATTATTAGTGATTATTGATACTGATCGATTATACCCTTGAAGTGGCTATAGTAGTCTTTCAAACTCTTGTAGCATTGTCAGAGACTAATAGATCTTCATACACTTCAGAGACTCGAAAGGCATTCTTCTTCATAAAATATGTATCACGAATAACTTCCCAAATTTCTTTTGCACCATCGAAGAACATAGAGTTGACCCTCGCTTTGGGTTCTTTGTTGTTCCAAAGTCAAGTCATCAACAAATAGTTGTCTCGTTCTTATTTTTCAAATATCTTTCAATAGAGACAGGTTTGGTAGATCAATTTATCTCTTTGCACCAAGGAAAAATCTCTCACAGATTTCTTCCATAACAAATGTTTTTATCATTCAACTTCAGAGCATACTAATTTGAATATCGACAAGGTCTTTGATTTCTTTGATATCAGCCATGAGAACAAGATGACGGGAATGAGAATCTTATTATGTTAAAAAAAGGAAAATTTTACTCCATAAAAAGACAAAATTGTTGTTATTTTTTATTTTTGCTTTTTTTTTTTTTTGAAATTTCAAATCCTACTTAAATCTAAGTCAGATTCAAATTAGGTCTTGAATTGCGCCAGAACAGACCTGGTTCAGGTTTGAACCAGATCTGGTTCAGGCTAAACCAAATAATCAGAAAGAAAAAGGAAGAGAATGGCGAGAGAAAGAAGGAGAAGATGAGAATCAATCACGAGAGAAGAAGACGATGGTTTGAGGTTTGATGGAAGAGACAAAAGTTGAAGAAGAAGAGGTTTATGGATCTGATTTGGTTTCAGGTTTGAGTGATGGATTTGATGGGTTTTAGGGTTGAGGTGTTGCTGGTGGTGGTGATGGAGCTGTCAGGTTCAGGTTGAGAAGAAGAATAGAAGAAAGAATGAAATGAAAAAGAAGAACTACTAAAAAAAATCTTCTATGATATTGAGCCTAATGCTCTGATACCGTGTTAGAATAGAGAGAAGGTGATACACCCTCAACTATGGTGTGGTTGTATATTTATAGAGAAAAGATGTGCATGTCCTAATAGGATTAGAAGAATACACAATGTCCTACAAGAAGTATGGGAATTCAAAATAGAGACAAAGAAAATCCTATTTCTACTCTAATTCCTATTCTACTCTAATACCAGTCAAACCGAAGAAAAATATTGTTAGATAGTTGTTTTAAATGTACATGTGAAAAAGAGAGTTCCTACTTCCTACTATTATTGGTCTACTTGATCATGCACTAATATAAACCAACCCATGTTTAAAAAAATGGATCCTGTTAGAAAAGTAAAATGGACCTCATGCAGCAGAAGGGGTCTATGCAACCTCTCTTTGGACTTTGGAGATGTGTTGGGATGTGGTGGTTAGGGTCGTGCTTGGGGTTTCGGGCACAGCACAGCGTGAGATGGGGTGTCGATGGGTGGTACTATCATTTGGTATTACCATAAACCAATCCTCTTGAGATGATCAATAAACATTAAGTAAATGTATTGATTTCTTTTTTCTTGCATGTTGGTGTGATCATACAATGGGCTTTGATGTTGACTACATGAGTTTGTACAAGTACAGTCTTAGCTGATGACCCGTGAAGGCTGCTAGTGCTACTGCTTGGTCTTTGGTCTATGCAATTTTTCATGATATTCCCAAGAACTTCTGCACCACTGAAGTGGAGGACCCTGCGCGATATTTGTCACAATAATGTGGTAATTCACAATTGGCATAGTTAATGTTGAAAATTGAAATAAGCTCCCGGACCTTGTAAAGAGCATGTCACTGCAATTACTGATTTGTGTTGATACTTTGGTATGAATACTGGCTTGTTTGGCCCAACAGGTCTAGAGAAGGAATTGTTAGCCACTACTCTAATGCCACTATATGTAAATCCAACATGATTTAGAATTGGCCTTTTTGGGATAACTATTATTTGGGATCACATCATGACAGTAATAGACGAGTTGAAGCTCATGAGCAGCTTGGATGGAACCTTCTAGTGGTCAACCCCACTTTGTTATTAAAGTGAAATAGAAGGCTGTGAAGATGAGCTTTCAAGCAAGTCAGTAGAGTGACTTGTAAACTTTCTCCCAGCTTTATGCCTACTCTTTTAATTTATTTATTGTAAGTTTGTCCTAATTCTTCATTTTTTAAAATAAAAATTTGCAAGATGTGACAAAATCTATTGTTTAAATTGTCTATGCAGCTTGATTATGAGAAAACAGGAAATGTTTGGCATAGGATGACACGATTATCTTCGGTTGATTGGAACAAAAATGTAGAAATCATTGGAGAGTGGTCTCCATATTCAAGTGAAGCTGATTTACTTAAGCAGGTAACATAGATGGTGAATGACTGCAATAACATGGTTTTCAGTTGGCCTTGGTTTCGTCTCTGGTTGTTTGTCACTTGCAAAGCGCTTGCACACTTTGTTTGTCTACAGAGTTTGCTATGTATGTTTAAATTTGTTGGTTTCTAGCAGTTTTAGATGCAATGCAAATTTATTTCACAACTGGACCTTGCAATTCTTTGTATGGTGTCTTTCTTATACAAAATTTTGTTAATTTGTACTGTGTATATCTGAATCTGATTATGAGCCTTAAATCCAAGGCAAATGCCAGTAAGCTTTTACCATGCTGTGGAAGAACTGAGGAACTAGTATTCCTGATTGATTAAAAGATAGCTAATATACATTTGACTAGTTATCAAATTGTTTACGTTGGATCCACCAATCCCTCTTTGCTGCATTTTGTTGTATAGCAAATATTTCTGTCTAATGGTAAGACAACTTTTAGGTAAAGTATCTTATATTTTTAGAAGCATGTACAACAGATCATGCGGCTGCACCAGTTTGGCCTAGTGTGGTGTCCTATTGTGGAAGAGAAGGAAATAATTGAACAACTGAATTTTTACTGAACTAGATAGATCTCAAGTCTACACCTTCCACCTTTGTAGATACTTGGATTCTTTAAAGCTTCTTTACAGTATTATGATTAACACGCGGTTTGAGTTTTAATGGTTCAACTGATTCATCTATCAATGAGGTTCACTTGTATGGTAGATTAAAACACTATTGAAATTGGAAGCATCCCTCTTATTAAACGATCCTCCCTTGGGACCTTAACGATCCTTGCATGGTATCCAAAATGGACTCAAACGGTGCTCTTGAGATCCAAAATGAACTAAACGATCCTCCCTTAAGATCTCAAATGAATTCAAATGATCATCCCTTGGGATCTCAAACAATCCTCCTTTGGTTCTCAAACAAAATCAAACGATCTCAACAAACTTAAATGTTTCTCCCTTAGGATATTGATCCTCCTTTGGGTTCTTACAAACATAACTCCAGTAATTAGAAATTACAAACTGAAGATGAAGAAGTGATGTAATACAGGATCGCAATCACCTTCAATTCAAAGAAATGGGAAAAAACTAGGGTTTGAAAAGAACAATGAAAAGAGATAAGGCTATAGAAGTGGATAAATTTGGGCTTCGCACCTCTTACGCGGACTTCACACCCTTTACACCATAGGCTTCACACCCTAATACTCAAGGACTCAAAAACTCAAGAATTATAACTGAAAAAGTTTTTAATTATTCATTATCTACTGAATAAAGAAGTTTGGAGCTTATTTATAGGCTTTACAAAAGTTCGGTTCCCGGATACAACCGATGTGGTACTAAAAATTCACAATAAAGAAAACTACACTCAAAATAGATTAAGACATAAAGCAACTGTTAAACTGAGTGATGTCCCCATCATTTCCCCGGGGGTGGGAGTGATTGCACACATTTTTGCATTATTCTTTATTACATTTTCACATTTATTATGTAATAAATCTGCTAAATTTCTTATCTTAAATGTCTATTTTGCAGAAGATAATCATGGGGAGAAAGGATAAAATCAAATAAATATTAGTTAAATTCAGATTTAATTAGATCTATTTGGTTAGAGCAGGATGATCTCAAATCCAGTTGGTTAAATTCAGTTTTCGGTGAATCAAGTGGTTAAAGGTAAAGATCAACCGAGGATAATGTCAAATACAAAGTCCAAATTCAAATGGATAAATGGATGAGAGAAGATCAACGGATGAGATGAAGCAATTTTGACTCGGATTATGACTGGATACATTTTAGTATTTGAATCATAACTTTCGCTACCCAAACTCAAATCTGAAGATTCAAGATAATCTAAAAAGAAGACTTAAAAGGTTACAACTCTTATGTTGATCATTATTTCTAATTCTGTCATTTGATAAGTTATATTCAGTAATCAACACGCCAACAAACTGCAGATCAGAACTGAATAACCACATCAAATCAAGTTTGGAGATAAAGGGAGGATTCAAATTCAGATATAGTCAGATCCTCTTATCTTTAGACTCATTTTCTTATTCATTTCTATCTTATAAATACCCCACACATCAGAGGCAGAGAACGATCAAGCAGAGAGTAGAATTTAGGCTATACTGTAGTTTGTAACTTAGGTTTTTAGTTTTCTTTTATGTAATTTTTATTTTCTTTATGTAACTAAGAGGAGAGGAGACTTTCATGAAGGAATGAGAACAAGCTTGTACTGAGCGTGACACCGTGTGAATGATCTTTTCTTTCATTGTTATTTGAATCGAATCGAAGTTTTCTTTTCTTTTCTATTCTTGTTTTCGTTTGCTTCCCTCTTCTGTGTTTGTGGATCCAAATGAATCTGATGACCTCGAAGTTGCCTTGCCCTTACAAGTGACGTTGATGGCTTATGGTGATGGATATCCATTTCTATGATAGTGTAGCTTGCCCCTTCATTTCATAGTGTAAATCTGGAATAGGAAAGATCTTATTTGTCATACTTCACTCGCCTTCAAATAAAGGCACATCGTCGATACGGGTCAAAGGTGAGCAGGCGCCGAAGAGGTAAGTTTTTTTAGGTTTTTTTTCTTTCTTTTAATTTTTTTTAGTTTAAATTACCAACATCAATACCAAACTCTTTTATCACATTTTTCAATTTCTTTGTATATATCTATTTTCTATTTTCTCCACTTAATCAACCATTTTCTTATTGACTTGTAACTTATTTTTCTCTTTTTCTTTTCAAGAACTAAAAGAAGATCTTTAACCATTAATTGTAACCTAAAAGAGAGCATGCAAAAAAGCTTCCACGCTAGTCCCTCCTTATGGATCACGACCCGCATAGCCACTTGCTATAACGGTAGTATTGAGTACTTACACATTCTATTCTTAAGTTCTGAAATTCTCTATTCTTGTGTGTAGGTAAAGCCTCAATCAAATTATGGCGCCGTTGCCGGAGAGGGACGATAAGTTATTCTCTTTTTAGATTTACATTTTTGGTTAACTTCTTTATTCTTGGTGTACAGATTTAACAATAAGAAATTTTTTGTTGCAGCGGACATATAAGTTGCAGCGGACTCTGCTCTAGAAAGCAGAGCCTACAAGCCCTCAGATTTGCTACATGTCAGTGGCAAACTGAGTGAACTACTAACCTGTATTTTTGCAGGTTGGCTGAATTGTAAAGCTAAATTTCTGTAGCTTTTTATTCTCTTGTTTGTCTCACTGTACATATTTTCTAACCTCAACTGTAAAATGATGTTTGTTAAATGCTAAAATAGTTTAGACTTTGCATTTAGGCACGTGTCTAATTCGTTTACATTTTACATTACTGTTGAAGAGTGCTGGAGCAAAAGATACGTATGCATAGCATATAGTTTAGGAAACATTCTTGGGTGATATTTGCTTGTGAATGTTACTTTTCTATATCTTGTATACTTTGCACAATCAATCTTAAGGGCTTGTCCTATAAATAAGATAAGGTGGAGAAGTCATTACCCTCCCTTATCTCACAAACCATCTCCTCACTCACTAACCAACCTAACTAAAACTGAGTAGACGTTGGCCCTAGGGACATCTTGGACTCATATAGACGACTGACCTAAGGGGAAGTTAATTTGATTTGACTTTTGCCAAATCGGTGTCTAAGTTTGGGGATTGAGGGGCGAAACCCTGAAGGTTGGTGCTTTAACATAATTAGGCCCGTTACTTAGGCACGGATACCTCCCACTGATCTTGCCCCTACCTGGCTGATTAACTTGTGGTTAGATTCAACAATATACCTCTCGTGGACAGTCTAACCAGTTAGGAGTCGTCTAGGTCTAAGGTCTACCTTAACTTAGATTAGATTTTTTTTTCTTTTATTTGTTTACTTATTTGTTTGTTTTTTCTTATTTGTGTTTGACATTTCTTATGTGATATGGCTTATAACAACAATTTTTTAATTTTAATGGTAATCCATATTTCACCCCATTTGACTCGGATAATTCCAACCAGATTTTTTACAAAATGAACCAACTAAATACACCGAGTTGGACTTATCCGAATCAATATAACCCATACCCCAATCTTATGACCATAATTTTCAAAATAATTTTAACTCTTCACAGAGTCCATAGGGATCCACCTCCCCCGAGTCCAATTTTCAACCAACTTGTCCTCCTTATCCACCTTGTCTACAATTTACACAATATTCATTTTTCGATTTTGCTTTAAATACTCCTTTTCTAGACCAGCCCATTAAAGAAAAATCTGAGCTAGAAAAGAGTATAGAAACCATGCAGGAGGCCGAATGAAATTTCAGGCCTCCTTAATTCTACAATATTTTCAAGATTTATACTCAGTTCAACCAGTTTAAAATAGAAAACCATCAATCTTGGAAATGAGTATGCGTAAGTCCGAGCAACAAGTACAAAATTTGATGGACTCACGATTTAATCACAAATTTCAAAACAAAACTTCATCTTTTCAAGTCCAATCGCAATAAAACGAAGATTCAATCGACTATGAAAGGCTGCCTGAGGTCATGACTCAGGCTCAAAATACTCATAATCATGATATAGATATAATGGTCAAAACTTTCCATTCCCACCCTTTGACCATTCCTGATGTCGCTAACTATTCTGTTAAACCCAAAGAATCATGTTGTTTTGGAAAATAAGATTCCATTTCAGCACACCTATTTGAACTTGCCCAAACTCTAAATTTTAAAAATCACATTGACATTTTGGCAAGTTATTCATTTCCTGAAATTGAACTTGAGAATGAATATGATTATGAACCTTAATTTGGTAATTTAATTCTACTTGCTGATGCAATAATGACTCCGGTGTTTTCACCTGATTTTAATTCTTCTCCAGAGTCCACATTGGATCCTGTGCCTTTTCATCGGGAGATTGAATCACCAATCTTTTATGATCATCACATTGAACTTGGCCAATTTCATATTTTTGAAAGTTCTATTGACAAGTTCTCATTTTTACGAAATTGAAATCAATGAGGAATGTGACCTTGAGCCTCAAATTTGTAATCCAGTTCAAATTTCTGAATCAATATTGACTCCTGTTTTGCTACCTGATTTGAGCAATATTTTAGAGTCAATTTTGATTCCCATACCTGTCATTCTTGAACTTGAATTACCAATCTTAGAAAGTCACGTTTCATTGTGGGAAAATGAATGTGGATTTGAGTTTTAACTTCTTGATTTGGACCCACTTCCTGAACAAAATTTGACTCCTGAACCTTTAACTTCAGTCATTTTCCTGAGTCGATTGTAGTTAACGCCTTTCCTGATTTCAGATCAATTATTCCATCTTTTCATACTCCATTTTGGGACAGAGGTGTTGATAATAATGACTCTGGAATTAGTTTGAAAATTTGGAAATTAGATGGGGTAAAATTCTTAATAAAAATCATTCATATATACATCATTTTAGTGGGTTATATTAGAGAGGTTTCTCGTGGGTTCCTCCGAACTCCACGCAAATTAGATTGGGCCGCATTTCGTGGACCAATCAGACTACCACCACCTTAAGGTAATATTTTTCTTCCCTTTCTTCTTTTTCATGCATCTATGCATTAATTCATACATTGAGGATAATGCATGAGATTGGTATGGGGGAGGGTTCTAACATAACTTACGTTTTTTATTAAAAAAATAAAAAAATTTATTATTAACATTTTCTTTACTTTTAAAAACTTTTTGAAAGTAGAAACAATATTTTGACATGTGCTTTGTAAGAAATTAGTCAATTTTAAGGAATAGGAGAATCATAATTAGGATTTCTTATATTTGGTCAAAATAAGATTATTTGCTTAATTTCTAAGGTTAGGAAGAAAATTTGTGAAAGTAATTTAGTCTTGATTTTACCTTGATTATATACATAATTTAAACACTTACACACTTAGGAATCAAAAATAATGATTCTTATGCCTTTAAAAAATAAAAAAGAAAAATAAAAATAAAAATAAAAATACTCTGATTAAGCTGGATATTTGTGCCTCATAAAGCATAAGTATTCACGTCTAAAAGCGGTGCATATAATAAAATCTTTAGTTTTGTGGCCTTGTTTGCTCGAGTTCTTAAGTCCTTGGGGTGTTTTCTCACCCGGTGCCCTAAGACCGTTTGGTTTGGGAGTCACCGACTAAAGATTCGTTACATGGGCGGATTAGAAAGCCTAATAGAACTAAGAAATACTATCACCACAAAATAAAAAAATAGTAAAAAATAATAAAGACATAAGAGTTAGAGTTAAAGAATCCCAAGTCAAAATTTCACGGTCACAAAGCTGCATATGACTTAGGGTAAAGTAATAGACTAAATGAGAACTACAAGTTGACTCTGTTGATTGATAACAAAATTTTGAATTAAGACTAAGCTTAAGAATGAAAAATTCAGTTTTTTTCTATAACTTATAGATTACTTAATTCTTACAATAATACTTCAAATATTCTTCTCTTTCAAAATGTATTTTCAAAATACTAACACTTTGTTTCATTTTCTTTATAGATTTTGTGGGTGTAATTAACACTTTGGATTTTGTGGGTGTAATCAACTGAAAATTCTCACGAGACAAAACTCGTCCTCTAGGGGGAACCTAGAGGTTTAACGGCTCATTGTACATGCTCAGTGCAATCGCGTGACCCGCGAAAGTGGTCTAATAATTTTTCGTTTAGTTTTATTGTTTTGCTCGAGGACGAGTAAAAGATAAGTGTGGGGGTGTGATTGCACACATTTATTATATTATTCTTTATTATATTTTCACATTTATTATGTAATAAATCTACTAAATTCTTTGTCTTAAATGCCTATTTTGCAGAAGATAATCATGGGGAGAAAGAGGACAAAATCAAATAAATATCAGTTAAATTTCGATTTAACTAGATCTATTTGGTTAGAGCAGGATGATCCCAAATCCGTTGGTTATATTCAGTTTTTAGTGAATCAAGTAGTTAAAGTTAAAAATCAACTGAGGATAACGTCAAATAAAAAGTCCAAATCCAAAGTGATAAATGGATAGATAGAAGATCAACAGATAAAATGAAGCAATTTTGACTCGGATTCTGACTGGATACATTTTAGTATTTGAATCATAACTTTCGCTACCGAAACCCAAATTTGGTGATTCAAGATCATCCAAAAAGAAGACTTAAAGGGTTACAACTCTTACATTGATCATTATTTCTAATTCTGTCATTTGATAAGCTATATTCAGCAATCAACTCACCAACAAACTGCAGATCAGAACTGAATATCCACTTCAAATAAGTTTGGAGATAAGGGGAGAATTCAAATTCAGATATAGTCAGCTCCCTTATCTTTAGACTCATTTCTTTATCCATATCTGTTTTATAAATACCCCACACATCAGAGGCAGAGAACGATCAAGCAGAGAGTAGAATTTAGGCTATACTATAGTTTGTAACTGTAACGCCCCGATCCGGCGGGTACGGAGACGCTACTGCGACGTATATACGTAGGTCGGAAATACCCTCACGTATATACGCTAAGCATCAGCACAGGCAAGTAAAAGAGTAGGAAGCACGTGGCAATATACATTCCAACATAAGATTGTAAAGTTATCACAGAGCGTGATATATTGGTACGTGTACATTATATTACAGCCAGGTATAAAAGTAAGAATTACAATTTGTACAGAAAAAAGGTGCTCACGGGCTGAGAAGAAGATCCCCGAGCTTGCAGGAAGATTCAGAATAGAAGGAGCTAGGACAAGTCAGCATGCTCCGAGAGATCAGCTTGATCTTCGGTGAAGGGCTCCGCTTCAATCCAAGCTTCAGAATCTGGACATGCAAGTTCAGGGGAGTCAGAAACTCCCTAACAAATAGACAGGCGAATGCCAAGTGTCGTGTAGAGATACGTATATGTGTGTTGATATGATCAAAATAGTATTAAGCATCAAGAACTGTGTCGAGAGTACATGTACAGTAAGCATGAAATGGAGGCATAAAATGAAAGTGATAAGGCCTGAATAAATCTATTGCTGCCATTTTCAACATTTATACTTATTAATCGTTCTACCCATATGTCTAGGTATGTGTAATAGCGTCCCAGTGCACATACATCCACATATGAGTAAATCGAGGCTGTTATTGAAAACCAACGGGGGTATCAATAAACAA
The DNA here is from genome assembly GCA_038442645.1 of Agave tequilana. NCBI lineage: Eukaryota > Viridiplantae > Streptophyta > Magnoliopsida > Asparagales > Asparagaceae > Agave > Agave tequilana. The sequence continues at coordinate 14,179 of JAVJIF010023962.1, forward strand.
TGTTTACAGTGGGTCCCGTGCATACCCGGGACCACGGCCCAGGATTATTCTGTTGCTGGAGGACGGAACCTGCCGCAAGGCGTACAGTAGGGTCTTATAGGATGCCCTTATCAAGATGATACCAGGAAGGAGGGAGCCAGCGCTTCCCTCGGTCGCCTGGAGGCCCTCAGGTCAAACCGGAAATATAGTTGCACAACATACCTAAACCACTGTAAACACGAACATGTATTGATAGTCGCAAGTTTCCCCGACCCGATTCAAGTGGTTTCTTTTTATGATTTATTATGTAATTATCAATTTACGGGAAAACAAGTGCATGACAAGATCAGGAGTTCAAAAGTACATGAATATTATAATTTTAAGTCACCGTATATAATACAGGATTCCCATAAATATGATAATCTTAAGCCAAGTATCAATATGTCATAACAAGACGAGTATCAAGTAGTAGCATGATAGGTGCCATGAGACATATGTCTGAGAGGTGATATTAGACAGGTGACAAGTGATAGCATGGTACATGCAAGTGTGCGAAGAAAATAATATAATATTAGTTAACATGACGAAGCAGGAAAATCCGAAGAAAAGCGAGAACACTCGCCTAAAACTTCAGAAAATACCGGGAAATCTCAAGCTCCGGAGCCTAGGTAACCAACGCGTTCAATAACCAATATTATATATAAGAAAAGAGGAGGAGAAAGGATGAATCAGAAAAAAGGAGAATGAAGACGCAGGGGTCGCAGACGCGGGGGTTGCGCTGCATTGATGTCACAAACGAGGGGTCTGAGACCCGCGTTTTATAGCACAGGAAGAACGCAGACGCGAGCACGTGCTCTGCGTCGCGTTAATACATGAACGCGAAGATCGCGTTAAAGAGGTACTTGGACGCGGAAGTAAGCTCCGCGTCTAGTAATAAAACAGGAGAGAAAGAGGGAGACAGGGAAATGAGAGAGACGCAGGAATGAGGGAGTATGTGACGTAGGGAAGAAAAGAGAAGGAGAAAAAGAAAGAAAGAAAGAAAGAAGAAAAGAAGGAAAGAAAAGAAAGAAGAAGGGAAGGGGAAGGATGACCGACCGTGGCTTGGCCAGTGGTCGCCGGAGTTGGCTGGAGAAGGTGGCCAAAGCTCCAAGCCCAAGGGAAGAAGAGGGTGCAATTCTAGTTAAAAATGGAGATATGGAGATTTGAAAACGAGGCTTCGGAGAACGAAGTTATAGCTCGTTAAAAAGAGAATTCCGAGGAGATGAAGATGGCGTGGTTGGTGATGGCTAAGGTGGTGTAGGTGGTGGTGGAAATGGTGGTGAGTTGGTGGAGAAGATGGGTTTCCTTGATGAAAAGAAGAAGAAGATAAAGAAGATGGTGGTATGATGGTTGTTAGAATGTAGAAGGAGATGGAGGGAAGATGGAGAAAAGGATGGTGGACAGGTTGGTGGTGATGGTGGTGAAGGTGGCCGGCCAAGGAGGGGGGCAAGGCTATTTTTGGGTTGTTGCCATTTTCGTTGGCTGTTGGCTGGAAAAAGAAGGAAAGGAAAATGAAAGGGAGAGAAGAAGATAGGGGTGTATATATAAGGGGGAAAGATTATTACAAGTTTGCCATTGCCAATCCTTACATTAAAGAGACTTGCGTCTCCACTAAAATGGGTTGCGTACCCATTCATGAAATCCGCGTCTGGAAAAAGAGAGCCAGACGCGGAGATGGGATTCGCGTTCAGGAGAAAAACGCGAGTGTTGCGTTGATAGAAAAGACAAAAAAAGCATGGGTGTCTTGATCTGAGTTAATTTCCTTGAAGGACATATCATTAAATGCGGAATGGAGAGAGTCTCCACATTAAATGTTGAACCCAGGTTTGGTGAGACTCGCGTCTGAGGAAGGAGAGAGAAAATGAGAGGAATATAAATATAATATCTGGATAAATTTTGGTATCTGGGGAAAATACCGAAAACTCTAAAAAAGCCCGAAAAATGAAGTAACTCAGAAAGCTGCTCAAAAATTCTCAAAAATAATAAATATTATTTTGAGATTTTTGGTGAAATCGGTTTTCAGAAATTCAAACCCATTTTTAAATTAAAATCTTGAAATCCACTATGGACTGTGTCTACACCGGGTATGCCGGATTTTTGATAAATTCTAAAAATTCTCAAAAAATTCATTTAGATAGAAAACATGATTTTAAGAAATAATGTGAAAGCCGTTTCTAGATTTTCAACTCCGTTTGTAAATTAAAAATCCGAGAGTCGGTCAGCAACACTGGTCGACACCGGTTTTGAAGATTTACAATTTAATTCAGAAAAATTCTAAAAAATCATGAAAATCTAGAATATTAAAAAATAATATTTGAAACTGAAATCAGTCAAATCTGAATACCAAAAAGGTCAAATCATGTCGTACTGCTATATGAGTAAGAATTTAAATAACAGAAAATAAGAAAATACGTTCCAATAATCAGGACACATAGCTGTGTCTGTATTCTGAGAATGGGGTGTTACAGTAACTTAGGTTTTTATTTTTCTTTTATGTAATCTTTATTTTCTTTATGTAACTGAGAGGAGACTTTCATGGAGGAATGAGAACAAGCTTGTACTGAGGGTGACACCGGTGTAAGTGATCTTTTCTTTCAATGTTATTTGAATCGAATCAAAGTTTTCTTTTCTTTTCTATTCTTGTTTTCGTTTGCTTCCCTCTTCTGTGTTTGTGGATCCAAATGAATCCGATAGCCTCGAAGTTGCCTTGCCCTTGCAAGTGCCGTTGATGGCATGATGGATATCCATTTCTATGGTAGTGTAGCTTGCCCCTTCATTTCATAATGTAAATCTGAAATGGGGAAGATCCTATTTGTCATACTTCGCTCGCCTTCAAACAAAGGTACATCGTCGATACGGGTCAAAGGTAAGCAGGCGCTGAAGAGGTAAGTCTTTTTAGGTTTTAGTTTTCTTTCTTTTAATTTTTTTAGTTTAGATTACCAACACCATCAACACCAAACTCTTTTATCACTCTTTTCGATTTCTTTATATATATCTATTTTCTATTTTCTCCACCTTCTCAATCTACCATTTTCTTATTGACTTACTTGTAACTTATTTTTCTCTTTTTCTTTTCAAGAACTAATAGAAGATCTTTAACCATTGATTGTAAGCTAAAAGAGAACATGCAAAAAAGCTTCCTTCACTAGTCCCTCCTTGTGGATCACGACCCGCATAATCACTTGTTATAACGGTAGTATTGAGTACTTGCACTCTTTATTCTAAGTTCTAAAATTATGTATTCTTGTGTGCAGTCAAAACTCAATCAAGAAACTCGATCCTGTCGAGTGAGGCTCTCCTCGCGAAGCATCTCAATCGGGCTAAGATGGTGGTCATGACAGCAACACTGATACCTCACGTAGAGACTATGGTGGTGGTGGAGCTGATCTCCGTGACAGGTCGATTATGGAAGATGGCAGCTCGACCAATGCATAAATAGTAGACCGAGGCACATCATCCCTGCTAGGGACAGAGTTGATACCAGGATCTCATGGGGTATGCAATTCGTGAGCAATGGAATTATCAGAATCCTATTGAAATATGTACGCCAAGCGTGCAGCTTCCTCACGGCCTGAGGGTGACTCATAACTATCACCTTACTATCAACTGCAAATTCTTATAAAATCCTATATGGATATGCAGCAAATTTGTAGGTGTCATTGCAAATTGTTATCGGCCTAGTAATACCATCAATATGTGTAACAGGTAAATGCAATACAATGGGCACTATCATCACTGCCATCAAGAACGGTGCAATTCGGGCGCGAATCAAGCCAAAAACAAGCTCTGGACTGCTGCTGTGCTAATCTACTGAGCTGAATTTGCTAGACGATCAGAGCTCAAATTTGGATATGAAGGTTGTAGACGCGTAGTACTGATCTCCACGAATCTACTGCTTCGAAAACGGCTCAATTTGGGCTTGAAACAAGTGCAGAATGGCCTCCAGAAGTTGTTGAACTGGAGCTGAGTTGGCTCCGTTGAGTCAACTCGGCCTAGTTGAGTTGGCCTGAACTGAGCTGAGTTGAGAACTGAACTGAGTCTACTCGGCTTGGTTGACTCAAGTTGAGTTAGTTGACTCGACCTTGCTGACTCAGTACTGGAACTGGGCTGAAAACTGGGTCGGGTTGGATTCGAAGCAAACCGAATGAAGCGGGTTTAAACTTAAACCTGCTAAGTTTGGGTCAGGTTTAAAATCAATTCCAATTGAACCCAAATAAATCCCGCCCTTCTCTCTTTGTTGCTCCAGCCCAAAGTTGGCGACAGTGATAGGGTCCGGCGAGGGCTGGTGTAGGGGCGGTGGCCTCCGACGAAGGCAGCAATGTCGGCGAGGCAGGGAGGAACTAGATTTGATCAGCCACGATAAAGACGAAGGAGGGGACGGGGGAGTTGCAGCGACAGAAGAAGAGAAGACGACGAGGTTCCTGGTGGCTTCGCGGAGGATGTGGAGGAGATATGAGGTCGGCGAGGGCTCGACGATGATGTTGGGGAAGATGTGGCGGCGGTGGCGCTCCGGCAAGAACTGGGAGGCGTCTGTGGCTGGATCTTGGCGGCGATGTCAAGGTAGAGGGCGGAGCTGAGTTGTTAAGTTGATGACAGTGCGAGGCAGTGGTGTCATCGACGGAGGAAAGCGGTGGTGAGTCCTGTTGGAGGTGCTGAGGCGGGAGACGAGGATAAGTTGATGGATTTCGATGGAGGGAGAAAGATTTGGATTTGGAGAGAAGAGGATTTGAATTTGGGGTGCGAGGAGGAAAGAGAGAAGATGATGAATAGTGGGGATTTGGAATTTCTCTCGTTTCTTTTTTCTTTTTTTGATTTCTGGGAGAAAGAAGATTTGGGTTGAGTGATTGGAATTTGATCATTGGTGTATGGTGGTTGTGGTGGCGGCGGCAGCAGAGTTGGTGGCAATGCTGGCGGCGTTGGAGATGTGGGAGGTTGAGGATGGTGATGGTTCAGCTGGGGATGAAGAAGGTGGAGGCAGCGGGTGTTTGATGATGGGGGTTCTGATGGAAGAGAAGAGGGAGAAGATGAACAAAGATTGGATTTTTTTTGAATTTCTGAGAAGGAAGATGCACAATGATGATTGTAAATTTCTGGGATTTTCTAAGCAATTTTGGTGGAATTAGCTACAGTAAAATATTTTTTTTTGGAAGAGATCTAGGGATTTATATTTAAGGTTTTGGAGAGATGGAAATGGAGAAATTTTTTTTAGGGAATTGAAGCCAGAAGCTCTGATACCAAATTGATGTAATACATAATCGCAATCATCTTCAATTCAAAGAAATGAGAAAAAACTGGGGTTTTGAAAGAACAATGAAAAGAGATTAGGGTTTAGAAATAGAACCGGATAAACTTGGGCTTCGCACCCCTTATGCGGGCTTCACACCCCAGAACTCGAGAACTCAAAAGCTCAAGAAATATAACTGGAAAAGTTTTTAATTATTCATTGTCTGCTGAATAAAGAAGTTTGGGGCCTATTTATAGGCTTGACAAAAGTTTGATTCCTGGATATAACCGATGTGGTACTAAAAATACAATAAAGAAAATATGTACACTCAAAATAGACTAAGATATAAAGCAACTGGTAACTGAGTAATGTCCTCATCAAGAAGTCATGATCTTCTTTGAACAGCTTGAACAATGTGTTGAACATTGTCAATTTTCCATTACTTGTAAATACTGACCAATACATGTGGAATCAATCTAAACAAGACTCACCAACATGTTTGACACGCCACAAAACCTGGGGTAGATCCTGAATCACCAAAATCAGCCTCTGATACACTGATTTACGGCTAAAACAGTTTTAGTTGTTCAATCTAGATTTTAATTTCTCAACTCTGAAAATAAATCTGAATGAATCTGAAACTGAACGTAAATTTGAAACTTGTTTATGAATTCTGAAAAGACAAACCCGATGAATAATAGTGGTGAACAATAATCGCGTGAACGCTAGTGACCGTGATTAATAAGCCATTTTTTTTTTTTTTTTTTTTTTGTTTGGGGGGGGGGGGGGGGGCCTTGATGAAGAAAGAAAGAAAAAGAAAGGAAAAGAAGAAGAAAAGATGGCAAGGGCGTGTTTAGTCATGGTGGCGATCTAGATAAAAAACCATAAGGCTATGCTACCATGTTAAACAACAAAGGACTCTATCTTATCTTTATTGATTATGAAAAGAATTACAAAATACAATTACATAACCATGAGCAATCCTTTCCTTATATAGATCCCATGCAAAGCCATTCTACTCAAACTAGGACTTTATAGAACTCCAACTCTAAATTTGATTACTGATTAGGACTCTATTGCTTATTAATCTAACAAAAATCTTGATATCAATATCGGTTATCGGTGTTGGCCAATGGTTTTTAGTATCAATATCATCAATATTGGATTTCAATATTGGCAATATCAGCCGATATTATGGTGTTAATATCGTATTGGGAACCTTAGAACTTATATAATGTTGCTAATATATGTCGGAATTAGCCGATATTTGAAAGAGCATGCTCTGAAACTTTATCGTATGTTCCAATTAATAGTGATCTCATTCTTGAATACAATGAATGCAATAGATTGATTTTGTATATCTTAATCAATTTGTTCTTTTTTTGGTGTAGTGAGCTTTTATCATCTAAATAAGAAAAGTAATCACTTTCAGTACTCCAAACTAGACTAGTGACTGGGAGGCCAACATTTTAGCAGAAGGAAAACTTTATAATCCATTGTAACCACACTATGATGGGAAAAGTCTTTGATGACGATGAACTTGATATGACAAAAAGAATATATAGTTGATGCTGAAAATTTGTACTTGAAACCAAGCCAGTTAAAACTTCAATTTATTCGGAAAATTCAGGGAACACTGTCATGTAATGCATTTCTGTTGATTTTTCAATGTTACGGTAATGAATGAATTTTAAATGATGTCAGAACACTGCAGAGTCCAGATTGATATGGGGTTACACTTTTTTCCCCCATCTTTGGCTGAAAGTCTGTGTTATTGGATTATTTTTGTATACATATCAGTATTTTTGCTCATGTATTCTGCTCTGTGATCAATTATGGTTGTCAATACCACAAGGCAAAACTCTTGTACTACATATTTCTTATTACTGTTACTAATTGCTACCGCAGTTAAACTCAATGGACAACCAGGGGACTCGAATAGTCATATACAATCTATGGGAGGATGACCAAGGGGAGCTGGAGCTTGATTTTGATACTGACAAACATGTATGCAAGTTCTTTCCTGCGTCTTTCAGAATTAGTGTTTCATACTATTAAATCTATAATCTAATTTCATTCTTATATGAATTGTAAAATATGTTTCTTCAATGAGATTGTGATTTGATTTTTGAGGTGGCAGGATATTCAACTTGGAGGTGTCAACCGGGATGAAAAAAAAATTGAAATGGCCACCCAATATCCAAATTCCAGGCACTTCTTAACATATCGTCACTCGTTACGGGTAATTGCACATTTAACAATTTCTTTTGTAGGAAAGAGGTCAGCTTGTCTCTTTACATGGAGATTCTTTCTGATATATATTTAAAATGAAGATGTAATGCTTTATATATTTAAAATGAAGATGTAATGCTTTTAAGCGTACTGAAATGCTTCTATTGTACATTTGGATGATGGATCATTTGAATAGAAAAATTCAAACCACTGGATGTGTGTGTTCTACAATAACTGAAAAGTGCCAAAAAAAGAAAGCCAAATGAGTATAATATTTTTCCTATGCATCAAACAGGCTATATGGTGAATTAGTTGTTAAAGACCAACCTTCTCTGCTGGTTGCATTTAATTTTGCATTTTACGGTAATCTGGACAGTTCATTGCAATGTGCAAAAAATTCCGCACTCCTGGTACTACTGATGTACTAGTGTGTGCTGCAGCTGGTTGCATTTAGTCATTTCTGCTGCTGTCATCTTTGTGTGCAGCGGTGTGTCTCTAGTTAATTGTGTTCTGTAATTTCTGTTGCAGAACACAAGTTTAAATCAGTTTATTTGGTGTAAACTTTGACTGTGATTATTCTCAGCAGGATGTAATCTTCCTCTCATGCATGTGTTGCATCCTTCTGGTTATAATTCATTGTCCTCATATATGCAGAGTTATGCCTCAATTCTCTATCTTAGACTTCCACGTGTCTTTAGAATGATTCTCCGTGGCGAAGATATTGAACACCACAACCTTGTTAATGACATGATGCTGAAGGACACGGTCTCTTATCGGCCACAACCAGGCGCTGATGGGCTCCCAAAGAATCCAAATGTAATTCCTTCTTTACAAATTGATGTGTTTCATTTTCTTATGGCAGCTTTTGAAATTGCCATTAATGTGCAATTTGTAATATCTTCTTATATTATAGGTGGTTGCTGTTGTGACAATGGGCTTTGTCAAGGATGCGAAATATCACATAGATGTTCAAGGATTTAATGTTTATCACAAGAATCGACTGATTAAGGTATATAAAGATTTTCTTGCAGTTCTTTTCTTAATATATAGGAGTCACTATATCCCAAATATTAACAATAAACATGCATTTCGGTCTTAGCTTTTAGATGAAAAAAGTATCATATATAACCAGTTATGGCATGTCTCTGAGTACAGTACATAGAACAGGATGTTGCAGATAAAATTCTTCAATGTGTGACTTATTTTCTCTCTAAGGTGCCTTATTTTTTATCTGTCTTGTGCCTTTGTCAAGCCATTCTGGAGGGTCTGGAATGCTACTGGAAGTGATGGGCGTGGAGTTATTGGTACACTATTTTCCAGTTGTCTATTTTACTGTTCCATCCATATGGAAAGACGAATTTCTTCTGAGTAATATCCACTACAGGTGTTTTGGAGGCCAATTTTGTTGAACCAGCCCATGACAAACAGGGGTTTGAACGGACAACTGTTCTTTCAAGACTTGAAACACGACTGGTTCAGATGCAGAAAACATACTGGTCCTTTCATATATTTCCTTGTGCTTGATTTGTAAATGTGGAGTAATTAGGTTGAGCTTGTTTCATATATATAGTTTTACCTGTTGTACCCTTCAGGTCAACAAACTGTCATAAAATTGGCTATGCTCCGAGGCGGAATAAGAAAAATATTGAGTCAGCAGAGAAGGGTAACTGAATATCTTATTTGTCTACCTTAGAACCTCATACTACGGTTATGTAACTACTTCTCGTTGATTATTATTATGGCATGAAGGTGGTGATGATATGTGGATTCATTCTTCTGTTTTGCTGTGTTGTTTTCTATCTGTCCTTAGTAATCTCTGACATGTTGCAATATTCTTTGACAGAAAAATCGCCTGAAGCTTCTCCAGCATCTCGGCGTTCTGGGAAGTTTGCTTTTATTAGCAGCATGACACCTTTCATTAGGTCACAAGGGTCAACCAAATTTACATATTCAGACAAATCTTTTTCGTGCTCTAACAAGACAGGAAAACCTAATGTGTCACCCTTTGGATCAGCTGAATCTGGGGATTACAATAGTGGAAGTTTACCCCCTTCACCGGGAAATAAGAGTACTGAGAAGTTTGAAAAAAACAAAAGATCTCAGCAATCAAGACAAAATGGATCTCCACTAAGTGATGACAGTGATTCAGAAACCGAATACCTCCCTACGAGGGGATCTCGTCCATCTTTATCGACATCCCCATTTTCAGTAAATAAGGGAGCGGGTGTAAGTTGTACACCGGATGGTGTAGAATGTGCTTGGATTGCTACAAGATCACAGTCCAAGGTAATTTCCGAATCAAACTTCATCATTCCAAAATTTATACAAGCTGTTTCTTTACTGAAGGTGTATGCCAAACAGTAGTTCATTTTTGCACCATTGCCTTTGCATTTCCCATGATCTTGTTCTTTTTGTTTCACCAAAAAGATAATTCTCAAGATCATGATTCTTTTAGTTGCAAACAAAATATCAGAATTCTGGCAATGTAATTTTATCAGAGAATCTCTATTTTTATTGTGCATGGTTCATGTACAGGACTTTCATCTCCATTCATTTGTTTAAACAGCTCAATTTTATTCTAAATTTTTGATAGTATATAACTTGCTCAAAATAGGTTAGTTCAGTGTCTACTGCATCTTGCAAACATGCTATTTGGAGAATCACACTTTAAATACTATGTGACTATGACTATTCATGATTGAAATTAACTCCTTCCCAGTCATTCATCGTCTTAGGTCAGCTTCTTCCATTAGCTCGTAGGAAGGATCTGATGAGCTAACTGGTAATAGCTGCTGAAAAATCTGCCAGTCCATTAATGTTCTTAATGTCCTTATGTCCACGCAAAAATTCCCAACTTACTGCCGGTTGAGACCACACAAAAATTCCTAAGTTACTGCAGGGTTGAGGGATTTATGTTATTCTTTAACACTCCCCAGCAGGTTGAGAGCCGTTTTCGTGGGCCCGAGCTGCAGCACCTTGTAGGAAGAGAGAGGAAGTCGAGGAAGTCGACGAGGTCATCGCCAAAGAATCAGCAGCAGCAGCAGAGGGAATCAGCAGCAACAGCAGGAGAACGGTCGACTGGTCCGGTTGACCGTCATGCACAAACATGCACGGGGCGTAGCGGTCGACCGGCCCGGTCGACCGCAGAAGGAGAACGGTCGACCGCCTGGTCGGTCGACTGAAAGTGCCTAACTCTCGGTTAGGCGCGGTCGACCGGCGCAGCCGACCGTTGGTTAGGGACCGGTCGATCGACAGACGAGTTTGGCTGAATCGGGAAACTACTGATTTGGAAATCAGTTCTATTTGGAAACTGATTCCTAGGGTTTTTTTCTTGGTGTATATGAGAGAGGCAGAGCTCTCTTCATTAGTAATGCTGTAATACTTGTATTGATTCACAAAAATCAATAGAAACTCTCTCTTCCTTGCCCCGAGGACATAGGCGAAATTGGCCGAACCTCGTTAAATCTGGTTTGTGTTCTTCTCATTGATTGCTTGTTATTTACTGTTGGTGATACTGTTATTTTGCATCTGAGATCTAGGGTTTCCTCTACGTGGTTGTTATTCGGCGCACAACAAGTGGTATCAGAGCATCTCAGGTTCGTCGTGGGATTATCTGGAGATTCGAAGGGCATCGATTGCTGATTTGGTGGAGATCGTGTGTCGATCTCAGATCAGCATTGGGACTGTTCGTGGGATCGTGTATCGATCTCAAAATAGCGCGTGAAGTGCTCAAGGAATCATTGGAGGAGTAGATCTGGTCAGAAACTCATCTAGGGTTTCGTGAGAAAGTAAAGATCTGATCTTTATCAAAGTTGTTTATCTATCTCCGTTTGGTTTTTCCGCGTTATCTAGAGGATTCAGTTAGAGAGATGACAGAATAAAGTACATCAGTGAGGACCATGAATCCTCATCCGAGGATTGACGTGGTGAAGTTTAATGACACTAACAATTTTGGCATGTGGAGGTACGGGGTGATGGATGTCCTAAATGCATCTAACCTCGAGGATACTCTACGTCTGGAGAAGAAGCGAAGCACAACCACTGAAGAAGAGTGGGAGAAGATGAACTGATCTGCGTGTGGTTTGATCAGATCGTGTCTAACACAAGACATCAAATATCTTATGTTACACGAGACATCTGCGAGGCAGTTGTGAGAGATCCTTGAAAGAAAATATCTGACCAAGAGTATTGAATCGAGATTACAGCTGAAAAGCAAGCTGTACGAGTTTCAGATGTAGAAGGGATGCTCCGTGAATGAACATCTGAATCGCTACATGAAGCTTCTTACGGATTTGGTCAATGTGGATGTCAAGATAGATGAAGAAGTAAGGCATTAATTCTCTTGAACTCTCTTCTTGCAGAAGAGTATGAGACGTTTACCTTAACCTTCATAAATAGAAGACATTCTCTTGACTATCATGAAGTGTCGTCTGCTTTGACAAATTATGAGACGAGGAAAAAGGAGAGACAACCTTCTCAGTCAAGCTCATCAGCAGAGGCGCTAGCAGTAAGAGGCAGGGGTTCATATAAGAAGGGCAAAGATGATAGAGGGAGATCGAAGTCCAGGCCAGGTTATCGAGATCTGAAGAAGAACTAGTGTGCCTTCTGCAGAAAATTAGGGCACTGGAAAGTTGATTGTTCAAAGGCTAAATCTGAATTAGGGTACTGGAAGAAGGAGTTTAAGACTGAGGCGAATCTTGCAAAGGTGGTCAGTACTCAGAGCAGTACTTCACAGGCAGGTGGATCAGACTCGGACTCGTCGGTTTTCTCATTCTCAGTCACTACTCCCATCGTTGGCTACTCAGGAGAAAATGAGTGGATTTTGGATATAGGTGCTACATACCATGTGTGCCCTAATCGGGATTGGTTTTCTAGCTTTGAGAAGCTGGAGGGATGTTCAGTCGTTATGGGCGATGATCATCCATGTATCATGGAGGGTGTAGGAACAATCCAAATAAAGATGTTTGATGGGATGGTAAGGGAACTGAAGGAAGTGAGGTATGTATCTCAACTGAAAAGAAACCTAATCTTTGTTGGAGCTTTGAAGGCATTGGGCCTTGTGGTGTCAATTAAGGAAGGAGTCCTTAAGATGACTAAAGGCTCGATGGTGGTATTGAGGGCCATTCGCAGGAACAATCTTTACTACTTGAATGGTAGTACTGTTACAGGACAAGTGGCGGCTTCTACCGATTCAGATGAAGACTCAACCAGGCTGTGGTATGAGGCTGAGACACGCAGGAGAAAAGTCTTTACAAACTCTTGCAAGACAAGGAGTACTGAAAGGTGTTGGAACCTGCAAGTTGAAATTTTGTGTACACTGTATCATCGAAAAGAAGATCAAGGTGAAGTTCGGCACAGCAACACATTGCACTAAGGGGATTCTGGACTATATTCACACTGATATTTGGGGACCTACCAAGACTGTATCAATTGGAGGTAACCATTATTTTGTGTCGTTTATTGATGATTATTCTAGGCGTTGTTGGGTATACAGTATGAGGCACAAAGGGAAGTCCTATAATTGTTTGTGAAGTGGAAGAAGAACTTGGAGAGAAGTACGGGAAGGAAAATCATGGTTCTCCGTTCGGATAATGGGGGAGAATATAAATCTGATTCTTTCCTTCAGCTATGTCTTGATGAGGGCATAGAGAGACACTTCACAGTGAGAGAGACACCGCAACAGAACGGGGCAGCAGAAAGGATGAATAGACTTTGTTAGAGAAGGTCCGTTGTATGTTGTCCAATGCCGGTTTATCGAAGAACTTCTGGGCTGAGGCTTTGGCATATGCATGCTATCTTGTGAACAGATTGCCTTCGTCTGCGATAGGGGAAAACTCCTCTCGAGGTTTGGTCGGGAAAAACAGCTGCTGATTATGATTTGCTAGGGTGTTTGGTTGTCCAGCCTATCATCATGTCAAGGATGATAAGTTAGGCCCAAGAGTAAAGAAGGGCGTGTTCATCGGTTTCAAGAAGAGAACCAAAGGGTTCAAGATCTGGGATCCAACGGACAGGAAGTTTCTTCTCAGCAGGGATGTCACATTTGATGAGGCTTCTATGTTGAAGCCTAAGGTCTCTCAGCAGGTGGAGACTAGTAAGACCAAAGATGTATCGCAGCAGGTGGAGAATGATGCTAATCCACTTTCTCTAGAGAGTTCAGCTTCGGTGAGGATCATACCTAGGGTGACACAGGGAAATGATCAAGCAGATGAGGGAGATGCTGATGATGAAGAGGGTCAAGAACATGTCATGGGTAATGTTCCTGACTCCACTGCAGTTGGAAGACCAAGGAGAAACACTAGGAGACCAGGTTGGCTCACTACAGATATGGTCGTGGCTTATCCACTTCCGATCGTTGAGGAGGCTATTCCATCCACCTTCAGAGAAGCTGAAATTAGTTCAGAGTCAAAGATATGGAGAGCAGCCATGAAAGAAGAGATGAAGTCTCTTTATAAGAACGACACTTGGGAACTCACAAGGTTGCCCAAAAGGAAGAAGGCGATAGGCTGTAAGTGGGTGTATGCAAAGAAGTAGGGATCTCTCAAAGAAGATTCGGTGCGTTACAAGGCCAGATTGGTAGCAAAAGGCTATGCTCAAAGGGAAGGAATTGACTACAATGAGGTATTTTCTCCTGTTGTAAAGCATTCGTCAATTCGTATCTTATTGGCTTTGGTGGCACAGTACGAATAGGACCTTGATCAACTCGATATAAAGACCGCCTTTCTCCATGGCGATCTGGATGAAGAGATCTACATGTCTCAGCCAACAGGGTTCAAGACTGCAGAAAGGAAGATATGGTGTGTAAGCTGAAGAAGTCGCTGTATGGACTAAAACAGTCTCCTAGACAGTGGTACAAGCAGTTCGACAGCTTCATCAGAGGAAAGAAGTACACATGTAGCCACTATGACCCATATGTGTATTACAACAAGCTACCGACAGGGAGTATATCTATCTACTACTGTATGTAGATGATATGCTTATTGCTTCAAGATCTAGATCTGCAATTGATGCACTGAAGAGGGACTTATCTTCTGAGTTTGAGGTGAAGGATCTTGGTGAAGCAAAGAAGGTGCTAGGCATGAAAATTACTCGAGACCGAAGGGTTGGCAGGGTGAGCTTGACACAGAAGGGGTATTTGCAAAAGATACTTCAGAGGTTCAACATCGGCAAGGATGCGAAGTCTGTAAGTACACCACTGGCTTCTCATTTTAAGTTATCTGCTATGATGTCTTCAAAGAATGTTGAAGAACGTGAGTACATGGCTCACGTCCCATATGCTAGCGCAGTTGGTAGCCTTATGTATGCTTTGGTGTGTACAAGATCAGATCTGTCACAAGCTATCTCTATGGTGAGTAGGTATATGCATGATCCGGGACAGGGTCATTGGGAGGCAGTGAAGTGGATTCTGCGGTACATTAAAGGTACCATTGATGTTGGTCTGGTATTTGAGGACTCCACAGGGAAGTAGGATTGTATCAGATATGTTGATTCCAACTATGCTGGTGACCTTGACAAGCGCCGGTCTACAACGGGATATGTCTTTACATTCTCTCAAGCACCGGTGAGTTGGCGCTCTATTCTACAGTCTACTGTCGCATTGTCTACTACAGAGGCCGAGTATATGGCCATGACGGAGGCTATAAAGGAGGCAATTTGGCTTCAAGGCTTGCTTGATGACTTGGGAGTGGATCAGGATCTTCTGAAGATCAACTGTGACAGTATGAGTGCTATTTATTTAGCCAAGAACCAGGTATATCATGCACGGACGAAGCACATCGACATCAGGTTTCATTTTGTTCCGGAGATTCTAGATGAGGGTAATATTGAGCTACTGAAGATTCACACATCGGAGAATCCCGCCGACATGCTTACCAAGGTGGTGTCAGGAGTCAAGTTTGCACATTGTAAAACTTTGTTCCATGTCCTTCATGTCGCATGAGCTTGTTGAAGCACCTTTGGATGAAGTACGGATGGCTTGATTCCTTGGGCAGGGTACATAGGCAACCACACTGGTGCAGCCACTTTCGAGTCGATGGTTAGTATGTCAGTTCGATATTTGAAGAAATCTTCACCGAGATGGAGAATTGTAGGATGAGAGAGGAAGTCGAGGAAGTCGACGAGGTCATCGCCAAAGAATCAGCAGCAACAACAGAGGGAATCAGCAGCAACAGCAGGAGAACGGTCGACCGTCATGCACAAACATGCACGGGGCGTAGCGGTCGACCGACCCGGTCGACTGCAGAAGGAGAGCGGTCGACCGCCCGGTCGGCCGACTGAAAGTGCCTAACTCTCTCGGTTAGGCACGGTCGACCGGTGCGGTCGACCGTTGGTTGGGGTCGGTCGACCGACCGGTCGACCGACAGATGAGTTAGGCTGAATCGGGAAACTGTTGATTTGGAAATCAGTTCTATTTGGAAACTGATTTCTAGGGTTTTTTTTTTTTTGGTGTATATGAGAGAGGCAGAGCTCTCTTCATTAGTAATGTTGTAATACTTGTATTGATTCACAAAAATCAATAGAAACTCTCTCTTCCTTGCCCCGAGGACGTAGGCGAAATTGGCCGAACCTCGTTAAATCTGGTTTTGTGTTCTTCTCATTGATTGCTTGTTATTTGCTGTTGGTGGTACTGTTATTTTGCATCTGAGATCTAGGGTTTCCTCTACGTGGTTGTTGTTCGGCGCACAATACACCTATTTTAGAATCAGTTTTATATTTGCACCCACCTGGGTTTGAACGTGCGTGGTTCTGTTATCATTGTGTGTTGTCCCTGTCACTGTACAGAATCTGTTTGTTCTCAAACACATGTATAAGGTTTTGCTTTCAAATTCCTCCTTAAATTATTCTGATAAGTTCAGGTCAAAAATGGCGGTAGAATTCACAATTTTAGGGCAATCCTCTTCTGTTAAATAGCATATATCAATCTGCTATTTTGATTATTTCTTCACACCAGATCATCTTGACTCATCACTTTACCATCTGGAATGGTTTTTGGTTTTTTTTTTTAATTTGTATGTTAGAAGATTCAAATTACTTAATTAGTTAGGGTTCCGGGTTTTAATTCCTTGAGGTTATTGCCAGGTGTTCTGTATATTTGATGATGATGCTTGCCTATTCCCCACATACTCTTTTGGAAATTCTCTTCAAATAGCCCCCCAAACACACATGCCAGATATGGTAAGTTGTGCACATCAAGTGTGTCCCAAGCATTTGTGGCAAGGCTTGACAGTTGTAGTTTGCGAATGCTATTCATGGAAGACATCCATTGTTGTATGGTTGGCAGGCAATTCTCTTCAAATAACCCCCCAAGCACACATGCCAGTATTAAAAAGTTAATAGTGTATGTGAGACAGCGGTAAAAAAAAAAAAAAAAATGCATTAAAAGTCTGGAAACAATATATGGTAAGTTGTGCACATCAAGTGTGTCCCAAGCATTTGTGACAAGGCTTGACAGTTGTAGTTTGGGATTGCTATTCATGGAAGACATCCATTGTTGTATGGTTGGCAGGCAATTCTCTTCAAATAACCCCCCAAGCACACATGCCAGTGTTAAAAAGTTAATAGTGTATGTGAGACAGCGGTAAAAAAAAAAATGCATTAAAAGTCTGGAAACAATATATGAAAACTTGTGCATATATATCAAGTGTGATCCCAAGCATTTGTGGCAAGGCTTGACAGTTGTAGTTTGTGATTGTTATTCATGGAAGACATCCATTGTTGTATGGTTGGCAGGCAACCTCAGTTGTGTGTGCATGCGCGCAGGGGGGTGTTGGGTGGGTAGGGGTGAGTGTGTGTGGGTGGGTGCATCAGTCCGTGCCACACATGATGTATTATCAGTGCATTTTTATTCTGACTCCAAATATTAGCCATAAAGCCTTGATGGTTTTTTAGGACTCTGTATTTGATATTTCTTTCTCTGTATTGGAGTTCAAATCATTGTTATTCAACTGACAGGAAACGTCAATCCCATGTAATGGAGATGAGAACAGTCATGAAGATTCTCAATTGAGGATCAAGCAACTAAAAGATGAAAATGAAAAGTTGAAGGAAAGGTAATTATTCACCTCATGTGGAAGTGGCTTTGCTATTTCACTGATGACATTTAATAGTGGCAACTCAACTTTTGTAGGATAATGAAAATTGAGGAGACAATGTCGCATGAATTACAGCACGAGAGGGAGAAGAATAAATTGTTAACTGACAAAGTAAGTTTGATGCTATTTCTGTTTAGTTTTCCTTGGTGCTGTCATTCGAAAGTGGCTTGTTTGTAGGTAATAGCCTGACTCCTTTCATATTTGCGCTCCTGTGGTTCAATCCTGTGTTTTATGATATTTTGTGCTCCATCTCTGCATTAGAATCAAACAGCTCCCAAATGTGAAACTTTAGAAATTCAACCCTTAAAATACTTGCTCTCATGAAATTCCTCACCTTCTACACAGTGTTGGGTGCCACACTTATCCTGAAAATTGCAATATCAGCCTCAATGCTCAGTTAGGACGGATAAGAACGGTTCTTGAATTTCTTTGATCTGCAGCCTGATGTGTCTTCTTTTTTCTTGCGTTCTCGAAGGTTGATCAGATATTTCTTAATATTTGATTGTGCATCTGCTGCATTGCAAGATTTAATAACTCTCCAGCATTTAAGTTGAGAAGCTAAATCCTCAAACTGACTGAACTCTTATCACTTCCATTCATGAAAATTTCTTATCACTTCCATTCTCACCCTGACTGAACTATTTCCGTAAATTGCTACCTAGATCACAATCACCATTTATGACTGGAGAAAAGTGATGTAATGTGTGATCCAACACCAAAAGAGAACTAAAATTTTCTCTTTTCTGCAAGTTTTTAAGATTTGTTAAGATGGACATTGTTAATCTACGAAGGCCTACATATTTATTGATATTCAAAAGAATTATAAAAACACAATTACATTGAGTCATAATCAATTCTCTTCTTAGATAGACCCATACGAAACTGTATCCTACTCAAGCTATGATTCACACTACTACTATAACTATAAGGCTTCAAGTACAATTAGGACTCTATATCTAAATAACTCCACTAGTTAATTAATTACACATTATATCTGACATCCCCTTCAAACTCGCGATGCACCTCAAGAATTTGCCTAATTAAAACTAAAAATAAATGCTAAAATTGTTAAAGTGTTAAAAATAATATTGAAGTGTCGATATTCATGATGATTAGAATTGCTGATACTGAAATGTTGTTATTTATCAGATGGTTTAGTTGTTGATGCTGAATTGTTCATGCCAAACAAACGAAACCAAACCAAGTAGAAGTTGCTGAGCAAACCAATTTGAACCAAACAGAAAGGTGAGCCGAATTGACTAAACTGAAAGGTCAGCCGAATTGACAAAAACCAAACATGATGAAAACCAAATGAGAGTTGAACTAAAAACTAAAGCGAAAATCTAGTGACAGTCTATTTGATCCTCTCTTATGATCTCAAACTCAAATGACAATCCCTTCGATCTTCCTCTGTGATCTGCTCACATCCTGATACTTTGATTCTCTCTTGGGATCTAATCACATACATGATCCTTCTTTGAGATCTAAACATAAAATTAAACAAACCAAATAGCGAAAGATGACAAAACTATTCAAATTGTCATGGATTATTCACTGAAATCAGACTGTCCATTGATGGCATTGTCACAATTAACTCTGCTTGGTGATTGCAAGGTCAAAATCAACTCACTGATAAACAATAACTAGAAGATGGAGAAGGAAACAGGATTAGGGTTATTGTAGTTTGGTACTATAGCATGGTATTAGTGTTTCCCCTACCTTTTTTCTTCCTTTTTTTTTCTTCGAAGCAGCGGCAATGTGAGGATTCAAAGAGGTTGAAGAGTGATTATAACAATTAGAAGAGAGTTCAGGGGGAAATGTGAGCATTCAAAGATGTAGAAGAGTGTTTATAACAATTAGAAGAGAGTTACGGTTAGAGAGAGTTTCTGGAGAAAGAAAGAAGAGATTAGAGCTTAATCATAGATCATGGCCCTAATACCATTTTAGACTATGAAGGAATGCATCTTTATTAAAAAAAAGTAGATAGTTATAAGTTATTCTCTTCTTATATAGACCCATGCAAAATCAAATCCTATTGAAATTATGACTCTAATATTATTAACTAAATAACTTTATTAATTAATTGTTTGAACTATGAAAGGGATGCATCTTTATTGACATTCAAAAGATTTGCAAACAAAAAAAATAGATAGTCATAAGCAAGACTCCAAATACTAAAAACTTTATAACTAAATGACTATTAATTAATTGATTACCCATCATATATAACAAAAAAAAATCGTGATTACTCGATGTGGTGGAGGGTTCAGAAATTTTTTTGGATTGTTTTGTAAACACAATCTAATCTTCTAATATCAAACCGGGAATGTTTTAGGTTTAGATCAGATTTGGATGTATTGAGTGTAGGGAAAAGCATCAGTGATGAGGACATCTAATGGATTAGTTTGTTTTAATTAGTTGGATTATTTATCTTAATTTGTTTTAATTGGTTGGGTCATTTTATCTTATTGTTTTAATTAGTTGGGTCATTTTATCTTAATTTGTTTTACTTGGTTGGGTCATTTTGTCTTATTTTATTTTAGGTGGTTATTGTAGTTAGTTGATTTATCTTATGTTAGTGCCACATTTGTTGTGTTAAGAATTATCATGTTGTTGTAGGCTTATATAAGACCAGACCGCTTTGTTATTGAATAAATAATTGATAATGAAAATTGTTATTAATGCATTTGTAAGCAGTATGCTTTTGGGTGAGATGTCCTAGGGAGAGAGTTCCAACAGTTTTCTTGAGTTTCAAACTCTAGGTTGAGATTTTCTAGCGTTTATTCTCAATTATCCCTTTTCTTGTAGTTCGTCCCCCATCAATCAAGTTCAGGATTTTGGATAAAAAAAAGTTAAAAGGCTTATAAGTCATAACTGATTTGAATAGGGAGTGAAAATGAGGTTAAAAATGAAGAAAGATTGATAAATAATAAGAACAGAAAGAAAGACAAATAACCGCATAGCACAGAAGATTTAACACCCCCCTAAAGATGGACTTCACATCCAAATCAAAGCCAACACAACCATAAATGTGAAAAAAACTTTTTCTTAAAATAAACAGTATTTTTCAATAGATAAAATTCAGCAAAGCAATAGTTATTAAAATTACAAAAATACCCCCTGAGTGAAAGACACTCTAAATGCCCAAAAAATAAGACAAAATCCTAAAACAATTCAAATAAAAATACCTAAAAATTTAACTGATAATTGGCTCATAAACTCATAAGTTAAACACAAACATCCTATCAAACAACTTTGTTTTGGCTACTTGTGCTCTCTGATTCCATCAATTCTCGGCAGCCTGGAAAAGCGAAGATATGATTACAAAGAACCTGACCGAATTCTAAAATGCTTCATGTCAATCACGGACATTTTAAACCTTTCTTTATAATATTAGTTGCATCAATCTCTATAGGATGAAGTGACATTAAAAACGTGATGTTATCTTCGATGTCTTCGAATTAGTTTCATTATACTACCATAGCAATTTATACTTTTTTCACACTTGTCTTCTGCAACAAAATAGCTAGATCTGGATCATGTATTTCTAGTGACAACTTGAAGAGCAGAGAAATAATATTTGGTTATGGAAATGATGGAGGCGATATATAAGCATCAAGTAAGGGTATACAGTGGTCGTCCTTTAGTTTTATGCGGTAAAGACATCATCTTAAACTCAGATGATGGTTGAATTATCTCAGAGATTAGTAATGATGAAGTCAGTGATGTGGCAATCTCAGAAACTAGTGACAATGAAGTCAATGATATGGAGATTGACAATGGAGGTAGGGGATCTTAGTGAGGGGTTGCTCAATCTCTCTCTATTGACAGCAAAGACAATTTGTTTGGGGAGCACAATTGCTGGTTTGAAGAAGATGAGGGCAATCTGTTGATGGCAAAACCTGTCTATCCAATGTGGAAACAGACAACAACAACAACAACAACTAAGCCACTTGTCCCAAGTATTTGAGGTAGGCTACATGAACCAAAAGAGAATTATGCCAGGTCGGGCACATGGATCAGCTTTCTCCACTCATTGCTATCAAGCAATATGCCTTCACTAAGACCTTTAGTCTCTATATCTTGTCCCAAGTATATGGAAACAGACCCAATCCTAAAATCCTTTTCTAGTTTGGATGGCAAAAAAAAAAAACAGCTCTTTTGATGATTCTGTGGATTTATTCAAAGGAGTCAAAAAATAATAGCTTAGACAATGACATGTTGCAATACTGAAGGCTGCAGAGGAGCTGATGATTAAATGGGCAATGAGTAGCGGGAAGGGAGATTTCAGCGCCAAAGACTAATCTTCATGCAAGACCAAGTTCGAAAATACTTGTTCTTCTTGCACTTTGCAAGAGCTTTTCCAACCAGTCCTAGGTGTGACATATAAACATTTTCTCTCATTCGACAAATCAAAATAAAATAAGAACTCCAGATGAAGCTCTCAAATTGTCCTCATGTCGATTATAAAAATCTCAATACACAGATATTTTCATACATATCACTCGATTTCTAATGGGTCGTCATAGTAGTCCACGTAGCGATCGCCATAATAAGCATACTGAGAGAAACCAGATAAACTTGTTCTTGCTCTGATCCCAAATCTGATGCAGCACCAATCAGAAATTGAACTTTTTCTCTTTTGTTCTGACCTGTTGATTTACTAGTTTTTTAGGTTTGTGGGGGAACGTACTAAGGTAAAATTGAATGTACAGGATAATAAAGGGTTAGGAATTGCTTTAGGGCTTTTTTTTTGAAAAGAAACTAATCAAACATGGAGCATCTAAATTCAGATCAGCTCCGTACGGGTTAGGTTTCGGGAAAGAATTAAGTTTTGCATTGGATTCTGGATAAAGAATAAAATGGCTCGGGACTGATTTGAACTGTGAAGAAAAATTGGTAAATATCAGGAACACAAAGAAAGATAAAATAATTGCAATATATAGAAAATTCTAAACCTTTTAAAGATGGACTCCACATCAAAATCCAAGCCAATCACAAGCATAAAGGAGATAGAAAGCTTTTACTCCAAACAGCCTAGAGAATACCCGACAACAACAACTAAGCCATTTGTCCCAAGTATTTGGGATAGGCTACATGAACCAAAAGAGAATTACGCCGGATCGGGCACATGGATCAACTTTCACCACTTATTCCTATCGAGCAATAAGCCTTCATTAAGACCTTTAGCCTCTATATCTTATCGTATCACCTTCATCCATGTTTTCTTCGGTCTCCCCTGCGCTCTTTTAACTTGCTTTAATTTGATACGATCTACTCGCCGGACTGGCGCATTAGTAGGTCTATGTTGCACATGATCAAACCATCGTAAGTGATTTTCTCTCATCTTCTTTTTTATAGGGGCTACGCCTATCTTAGTACGGATATCTCTATTTCTCACCGTATCTCTCCATGTGTTACCACACATCCAACGAAGCATGCGCATCTCTGCTACACTCATCTTCTGAGCATGATATCTCTTTACAGTTTAACATTCTGTGTCATATAACAAAGCTGGCCTAATAGCAGTCCGATAAAACTTTTCTTTCAGCCATAACGGAATGTTACGGTCACATAACCTCCTGTTGCACTCCTCTATTTTAACCAGCCGACTTGGATCCTATGGTTGATATCACTATTGATCTCTCCATCCTTTTGGATAATAAAGTCCAAGTACTTAAAGTGACTGCTCATCGGTATTTCTTGACAACTCTAGAAATACCTGACAACTCTAGAAATATATTTAAATAGTCAAAATTATTAAAATTATTAAAATAACTGTGAGGTTAAAAAGGCTCTAAACAACCTAAATGATCACAAAATAAATGCTTAAAGTTCAACTAAAAATACTTGAAAGACTTTTTTTTTAACAATCGACTCATAAACTCACAATCTAAGCACTAAATAAATGCCATCAAATGAACTTCTTTTAACTTCAAGTGGCTTTTTGATCCCCCTTAAGCTGACTCTGTCAGCCCTTTCTCTGCTAAATCATGAGCACTGGACAAAAGTGCTCTAACTGACAACCTTCTCTGCTTCAGTCTATCTCTATTTCACTAATTGACTAATCCTTCCTACTTCCTGAAAGCAGAATTCTAAGCAATGTCTCATGGGCACGTTGCATGGGTGTTCCTATATCTGAATAGTCAACATGAGAATCTTTCATAAAAATCTGTTATAGGGAAACACACATTATTTTGTCTGAGGTTGGTTTGAAAGAAATTGAGGGAAGGAAAACAAAATTGGGACGAAAATCATTTTGCTATTAGGTTGTGAGGAAAAGCCAAGAAGGAAAAGAAAGGAGAAGAAATTGAATGAAATATCAAACATAACTAAAGGACGACGGGGGAAATGTAGAAGAGGAGTGTTGGCTTGACCAAACCAACTCTTAATTGGACACACTTAAGCCTTGTTATGAAACTTGGAGCTACCTAAACCATGCAACACTATATCTAACTTTTCGCATTTTAATATTTATTTTTCTCTCTTTCTCAAGAGCCAAATTGTAAAAACAGATTTCTTTTCTTTACTTTACTTTTCCTTTTCTTTTATCCCTTCTGTTTTCTTTTCTCTCATTTTCTTCTTAACCAAACACAGTGCAAGTATCATCTATTTTGGGGGAATCAAACTGGTACCACGTTATTTTTCTGGTTGAAATGATATGGAAATCATAAATATTAGATCAAGTCACTGGTGATTGGCTTTTGGTATTCTAAATATTCCCATTATGCACATGAGCAGCTAGAAGCTGCAAGCAAAAGGCTGGAAGAGGCAACTAAAGAACAGGAAGCTTTGGTCGACATTTTCGCAGAAGAAAGAAGCCGCCGAGACAAGGAGGAGGACGATATGAGGAAGAAGTTGAGGGTGAGAAAGAACCAAGGCCTGCTCAGAAGTCACCAGTGTCATGTTTATGAATTTGATGAGCATTTTGTTTTCTTGTTTGAAGGATGCCTCCATTACAATACAAGAGCTGCTGGAGAAGCTGAGTGCCAGCCAGAGTAACCAAAAATCTGCATGAGGATAATTTTTGCAATCATCAAGGGGCATTTGCTCTCCAAACCACGGGAAGGCTTCAGCTTGAACAGTAAGAGATCAAGGCGATCGGGGATGCGCTGACATCATATATGTATGTAAATAGTAGTGTATTTTCTGTATCTGCTATGTTTCTCATGTAATTTAGTATGTACTCTCTGTCATGTGACTTAGTATGTCTCTCTGAAGCAACTTCAGTATGTATTCTCTCCAACCTCAAATTTTGTATGGAAATAGTAGCGTATCCGCTGTATCTATACTCTACCATGTAACTTAGTATGTCCCTCAGATGTAACCTCAATATGTACTCTCCTGTAACTCGTTATGTATGCAGCGTCTCTCTCATGCAACTTGTTACGTATGTAAAGTTTAAGGTTAGCTTCTTATCCTCTCGCTCGCTTCCTCCCTCATGTAACTCATCTTGTATGCAGAGTCTCGCTCATGGAACTCTTTTCCTGCAACTCATTGTGTATCAAAAGTCTCTCTCATGTCACTCGTTTATGCGAGGAAAGATTTGAGGTTAGCTTCTCTTCCTCTCACTCTCTGTCACTTAGTATATGTCTTCATGTTAATGTCTCATTTTGTATAATTTGTTTACTGCTTGAAACAAAAGTTGTTTGGTTGAGCTTGGGAGGTCAGATCCACCAACAAGAAGTTTTTTTTTCCCCTTTCTTTACTTTTGTTTTTTCCTATTTTACTGTTTGAATATTGAAGCATGCACATTCTATCATGATGTCAAGTTTGTTTAATTTCTATTGTCCTATTTGAATATTGAAGCATGCATTTCTAGCACGAGGGTTCGTAAAATTGAATTGAATTATGAACTAATGTTTAGAGTAAGGCTCCATGGCCTTTTGTTCCAAAGAAGTTAAATTTGAAAATCTTTTTAATTGACGTAAAACTAAATGTATTAATAGATTTTTTTTTTTTATTGGAGAAAAAAATTGTGGCTTGAAATTGCATTAATGCAACTCATGTCACAAAAATGGACAGAGAAATTGAAATTAATGCGAAACTCAAAAATTACAAAAATTAGATATCCAACTCATTGAAGGTGATCTATATTGATCGAACGCTTCACAATCAAAAAAGTAAACAACAATCAAAAGGACAGAACATCGTGCAGGGAAGAAAATGAGATACATCACACACAAACCCAAATGATTGAAAATGATAAATAAAAGGTTACCAAATTGACTGAAAATCAACCCCGTCTTCATGGATCACAATCCACTAATTGTCTTGAGATCGAACCTCAGATGATGTCAATTGCGTCGACCCCATTTTTCTTCTTTTAATACCTGAAGTATCGAAAGAGGGAAGAAAAAGTTTCACAAAGGGGAAAAAAGAAACTCAAAATTGTGACAAAGAAACTCTCTAAGTAGGGAGCACAAACAAAAAAGAAAAACTTAACTGATTTGAGTGGATTTAATTTTTGTTTCTATTCTTATTTCTTCTGATGATGTAGGGGAGCTCTAGGGGGAATCGTAGTTGTATTAGGCTTTTGTATTTTTTAACTTCCTTTTTCTTTTTTTAGTTTGTTTTTATGACTTTTTTATTGGTTTGTTTTCTATTAGATTTATGACTCTTTTATTGTAAATAAAGACCATTTAAAACTCTTTGTATACATCTTAAAGTTTAATTAAAAATTGAGAAATTTTCTCTTTTTTTAGATTTAAGAGTTATTCTACCTAGCATTTTGTTGGGTTCGTCGACCCTAAAATAAAATCTAACTGCTTCTTTTGCTTCTAATTTACGTCAGGTGATATCAGAGCAGGACCAAATCTAAGATGGTTGGTGCAGGGCATGAAGACAATAGCGATCTAACTTTAAAGGGTCTTTCAGTTAGAGTTAAATACGGCTGAGCGAATGATTGATGAGTAATTCTAATCTCTTCAAAATGCGGAGGAAAAGTTAGAGTTGAACAGCGACAAAGATCGTGACAGTGGTAGGAATAACCGTGCAAATAGTCTTAACTTAGGGTCTGTTTGGTTGTCGTAACTGGCCGTAATTCGTAGTTATAATTAGTAAAGTCTTTTACAATTGTAAATGAGTTACATGTATGTAAATTTTACGGTGTTTGGTTGGTAATAAAAAATTGTAAAGTGGGAAAGTGTATTGTACTTTACGGTATTTGGTTGTCGTAATGTATAAGTCGTAAGTGAAAAAGTTGCCCACAAAATTAACTATTTGGTGATTTTAAAAGTTTTAATACTGCAAATAAATATTAAAAATGTTAAATATTAAAAAATTTTAATATTAATATAAAAAAATATTACAAATTTGTATGACCACAAAATTAACTGTAACTGGGCGGTAAGTGAGTGGTAACTAGGTTGCAAGTGAGTGTTAGTTGAGTTAAGTAAGTCTTTTACGAATTACGGTCCAAATAAACGCCGTAATTGTAACTAGGTAGTAAGTCATTTACGAATTACGGAGTTTTAAGCGAAATAAACGATCCTTAAGCTCATCTACATATCTACGAGATGATGATTCCGAGGAAGAAGTTTTCAATAATAACCGAAGAAGGCAGCGAGAAAAACATGAAAAAAAAAAAAACCTAGAGATTCTGATGAATATATGCTGAAGGTTGAAATCCCTAGTTTCAGGGGTAATCGATGTGAAAGTGGGGCCCACAACGAGTGTCATCCCGAGATTTCAACCCGGTTCCGCGCGAACTTCGAACGAGATAATTGCGAATAACTTTTCGCGGAGAAGGGAAAGAGGCGTTTTACGGTGAGCCCCCTAATTTTTAGCCCATCTAACAATTATTGTGATTTAATGTTACATTTACGGAAAGCCTCTTCTGACAAGATTTATTGACATTTTGCGACCACGCTTTGCCGTTTGTGCCTGGGACTCATTATGCTAGATAACTTTTGCAAATTATTCATGATAACATCATAATTTGCATGACTTTTAATATCAATTATATTTATGCATTTTACATCTCTCTCCTAAAAAACACTTACATTCTTTTGTAGAATTTGTGCATATATAATTATATATTTTGGGGCAAGAAGGTTGTGTAATACAATATAACTTTGATATAAAAATTACGATTAATTTATAATTGAAATAAGATAACTGAAATTATAGAAGATTAGTTAATAAGTGTTCAGTATGAGTATTGTAAATATTCTCTAGTCTATTATTTTTAATGTAATAATAGGAGACCTTCAACATTTTCTGAATCACAAATTTATAGTTAATTACTACATGCCAATTTAACATCAAATGACAAATATAACCCATAAAATACGTTTTGTAAATGTGCCAATTATATTTATACAAATTGCTATGGAGATCAAGGTTAATAGTGAAGGGGGGGCTTTTGATCATGGGGTTCCATGCATAAAACCAAATTACGGCCTTGTTAAAATAAAATAAAATTATTAATTTCCCAAGGTTGAGAAACAAAAAGGAGAATGATAATATAATCAGCCCTAAATGAAATTTTCCATATAATGAAATTTCTTGAATAAATAAAAATAATAGATTCCTTTATTTAATATACTACGGGCCTGTTTGTTTCGTTGCAAAACGTCGCAAGTCGTAAGTCGTAAATGAGAATGGAAAAGTGAACTGTAGCAGAGAATATATTGTGTTTTGCGGTGTTTGGTTGATAAAGTGAAGTGTAAATGGAAAAGTATATTGTGCTTTACGGTGTTTGGTTGATAAAGTGAAAGTGTAAATGGTAAAGTATCTTGTGTTTTACGGTGTTTGGTTGGTAATGTAAAAGTGTAAGTGAAAAACTTGACCACAAAATTAACTGTAGCAGTAATTTAAATATTATAAATACTATTAAATTAAATCTACTATTGCAAATTAAATTGTATTAATAAATTTGAGATAAAAAATTAATAATCTTAATATTTTATTTATAACAATAATATTAATAAAATATTAGTATAAATAGTAAAATATTACTAAAATATTAACTAAATAAATAATATAAAATTTTAAGAAAATCTAAAGAACGTTAATAAAATTTTAAGAATACTAATAAAATATAAATATTAAAAAATATTATAAAAATAATAAAATATAGTTATAATATTATAATATTAAAATACTTGAAAATTATTATAATATAAATTTTATTATAATATTGTTGTAATATTATAGAAATAAAATTAACAAAGTAAAATATAATTATAATTTAATAATAAATTATCATTATAGTATTATTATACTGAATTATTATAACAATATTAGCATAATAAAATATTAATATAATAATAAAATATATTATGATATTAATAAAGTAATTTTTATATTAAAAAATAAATAATTAAATATATAGTAATTTTACATTAAAGTATAATATTGTTATATTAATAAAATATTAACTCTAAATAAAATAATAAAAATTGAATAAGTATTAATAAAATAATAAAGTATTAAATAAAATATTAAATAAAAATATTAAATTAAAATAGTAAAATATTAAATATTAAAACAATATTAAAATAATAGAAAATTAAAGATTAAAAATATTAAATAATTAAATTAGAATTAAATACTATTTAAAATATTAAATATTTAATAATATTAAATTATATATTGATTATCAAGTAACTGTTTTGAACTGTAAGTGTACTACAAGTGAGAGTTACATGACCACAAAATTAACTGTAGCAACTGCAAGTGGGTAAATATGAGTGTAAAAGTGAGATTTACATGACCACAAATTTAACTGTAGCAACTGCAAGTGGGAAAAGAAGAGTTGCATTTTGCAACTTGTTTTTCAGCGAAACAAACAACGGAAAATGAAAAAGAAGTTTTACGACTTGCGTTTTGCGGCGTTTTGCGGCGAAACAAACACGCCCTACGAGGGAAGCACGTCGGGCTTGAGTAGAATTGAGTCTGACTCAGTTATAAGTCAGGCTTGGACCAAGTATTTATAATTTATAGTCGACGTCCAGCTTATTTTCCTTGCGTGAGGTTTGAGCTTAAGATGTGCAGACAAGACTTGTGCTTATGAAATTTTAATTTTAATCTTCGAAGAGCATGTTGTATAAGAAATAAAAATTTATATTATTATTTTTGTCTTATACTTAGATTATTACATTATTAAAATAATTTATAAGACAGTGAATCTCTTTTCACCATATTATTGAAGAAGTAGAGTTTCTCTCTACTGTCGTAAATAAGTAAAAAAGTGTAGGTTTGATTAAATAGGAAACTATTTTTACTCACTAATATAATTAGTAATTGATGTATAATATGTGAATTCTTGTTTTTCTTCCCTTGATTAATTTTTAAAAATATATATTAATATTAAATTTTATTTATTTATTATGTAAGTATATGAGTCCGATAATAACATTTAACACTGACCCGTTTAATCTAAAAACGAGATTCAGAATGATGCAAGTAGTTCCGATCAACTCAACCAATTACAAACATAAATCAAAATGCAGAAAGCTTCATAAATGTTTTTTTGTTGCTTTTGTTTATTTATTTTCCCCATCATTTTTGCAGTAAATGTGATACACTTGAATCATTTGATCTTGATATGAAAATAATAATGTACCAATCTAATTTATTAATTGTTCATGTGATCAGAGAGCAAAATAAAATATGCCATATTCAGATTTTGTTAATCTCACATTAAATATTAAATGGCCCACTAACCTAATTAATTGGATTCCCTAATTATGGTTAACTGATATTAAGTATGCCCATATTAAAGTTACATTTATATAAGTTTATAACTTCATGAGATATAAAGTGGCCATGATGGGTGTTTTTATCTCAAGGGGTTATTTGCAAATGTGAGACCCACTTCTCTCCTCTTGAAAAGAAAACAACCTCTCCCTCTTTGAGGATCCCATCAATTTCTGAATTTGAGGTTTTGTGCAAAGAGAAAGAGACAGAGAGAAGAAGGTTTTGCAGATTAAGGTTTGCAAGAATCAAGAAAGAGATTGAGATCTTCATCCATTCTTCACATGGCTTCAGGTATGGAGTTTATGTATATTGTTGAATTATATGTTCATTTCTTGAGATGCACTTGATTCTAGATCCATGGCAATTTAATCCGCATGAAGTTTAATTCTTACATTATGGTATCAGAGCTGTGTTTTAGAATCAATACATCTTAGATTATGGATTATGGGAAATTAGGGTTTTTGATTAATAGTTCAAAATCAAAATTTTGATCTTTTAATTGTAGAATTTTAAGAGGATTTAATAACCCTAATATTCTGTTCATATTCCTCTAATTGTACAATTAATTGGGATCAAAATTCAGGAATTAGAAACCCTAATTTTCTCTAATTTATGACTTCAGTCGATTAAACAGGAACTGCTTCAGATAACTGTTTCGTCGACTGTTAGTCGACTAGCCCGAAACACTAGTCGACTAAGTCCCTTTCCAGAAAGTTAAGAACTCTCTGTTTCAGTACAGGAGTCGACTTGATATTTTGAGTAGTCGACTAATAAGGGTATAGTCGACTAATCCTTTTGTCCAAGTCGACTAACAGAGTGACCCGAAAGTTGAGTGGTTCTCTGTTTCTCTGTTAGTCGACTAACCTTTATTACATAGTCGACTTACTTTGCCCTAGTCGACTAGACCTAAAATTTATAGTCGACTTGACTTGACCCTAGTCGACTGGGACTTCACTATAGTCGACTTATCTTGTTCCAAGTCGACTAATAGTTCCTTGTCCAGTCGACTAATGTATGTTTAATTCAATCATAATGTATGTTACACATTTAATGTTGTTGTGTTAATATTGATTGATATAAGTCAAGTAATAAAATTGGAGTATTATAGCATTACTCAAATAAAAGGTTAGAGAATATTATAGGTTAGTTTTGTATTCATACGGTTTATTGATTTAGTAGTTGCCAAAGTGACCTATATTAGTAAGCCTTATGAATATACAACTACATAAAAGACTTGTCAATGAGGGTGACAGTATAGACAGTAATATTCTCGATGGCGGTTCTAGTTAGGAGATTGGGACTGGCCCAAAGGAAAGTCTCTTTCAAATAATTATGAACCGGGTAGGGTAGTGTAATTTATGCAACTTAGTGCTGTAGAATTGATACCCAAAGGTAACATGACTTACTGTCTAAGTGGCATAAATTATATTAGACCTACATAGGTGATAAAAGAAGTCTCACCTGTAGAGTGAACACTGGATATGCTTAGGTTTCGCCCAAAGAAGAAATCAAAGTGATATCAATAATTCATCTTCATAAATTTAAAGTTTTTTGTATTGATTCGAGGCCTTAATGTGAGCTTGTCCTATTTTGTTTCAGTGAACGTTCCCACTTCCCTTCACACTCATGCAACTAGCATTCCAGCCCTGGATGGTACAAACTTCTCTGAATGGTTTGAGCATGTCCAATTCACACTGGGTGTACTGGACCTTGACATGGCTCTTTTAGTAGAGAAACCTGATGAAGTGACTGCTGAAAGCACAGCAGACCAGGTTAGCCATGCCAAAGCCTGGGAAAGGTCGAACAGACTCAGTCTCATGTTCATTAAGATGACCATTGCCAACAATATCAAGACTTCACTCCCTCAAACTACTAATGCATCTGAACTTTTAACTGCTGTAAGAGACCGATTTAAATCTGCTGATAAGTCATTAGCTGGCACTCTTATGGCTGAACTAACTACTATGAAATATGATGGTAGTAGAGGAGTTCAACAACACATTCTTAATATGACTGATAAAGCTGCCAAGTTAGGAACACTGGGTATGAAAGTGGATGAATCCTTCTTGGTACAGTTCATCCTCAACTCACTTCCTCCTCAGTTCGGACCATTCAAGATTCATTATAATACTCATAAGGATAAGTGGAATCTGAATGAGCTGACTGGTATGTGTGTTCAAGAGGAAGTGAGACTGAGGCAAGAAGGACATCACTCAGTATTGGCAGTATCTCAAGGAGCTATCCATAAGAAGGGTAAATATGGAAGAGGTAAGAGGTTTCCACCAAAGAAATGGAATAAACCTGGGGAAAGTAGCCAGGGTCATGGAAAGACTTTCACTGTCAAATGCTACTTTTGTGGCAGAAAAGGACATGTGAAGAAGGACTGCAACAAGGGAAGGCTTGGTTCGAAAAGAAAGGTACAAATCTTTCTTTTGTATGTTATGAATCAAATCTTGCTGAAGTTCCTTCTAATACTTGGTGGATTGACTCTGGAGCCACAACTCACATAACTAATTCAATGCAGGGATTCCTTACAACCCGGAAACCGAAAGAAAGTGAGAGATTTGTCTTTATGGGGAACCGTCTCAAAGTGGAGGTCGAGAATGTTGGAACTTATCGACTACTCTTAGAGACGGGTCATCAGATGGATCTTGAAGACACTTTTTATGTACCTTCGATTTCTAGGAACTTAATGTCTTTATCCAAATTAGATGTTGTTGGATATTCAGTGTTATTCAGTTGTGAAAAACTCAATTTAATGTATAATTCAATTTCGGTTGGACATGGAATTTATGTGATGGTTTATATAAAATTTCCTTGAATTATGAGTTTGCACAATCACTTTTAACCCTGCATTCGAATGTTGGTTCTAAACGTGGTTTAATTGATGAAAAATCCTCTATCTTGTGGCATAGACGACTGGGGCATATCTCCAGGGATAGAATTGAAAGATTAGTGAAGAATGGGATTTTGGATAACCTAGACTTCACTGATTTGGTGTGTGTGTGGATTGCATAAAAGGAAAGCAAACCAAACACACCAAGAAAGGTGCCACAAGAAGTAAATAGCTTCTTGAGATAATTCATACAGATATTTGCGGACCACTCTCTATTCCATGTTTTACGGGAGAGAGATACTTCATTACCTTTATAGATGATCTGTCTCGTTATGGTTATGTATATCTAATTCATGAAAAGTCTCAGGCTGTTGACATCCTTGAGGTGTTCATTACAGAGGTCGAGAGACAATTAGATAGAAAGGTTAAAATCATAAGATCAGATCGAGGTGGTGAGTTTTATGGAAGATATGATGAGTCAGGACAGAATCCTGGCCCATTTGCCAAATTTCTAGAAAAGCATGGTATTTGTGCTCAATACACAATGCCAGGTACGCCTCAGCAGAATGGTGTTGCTGAAAGGCGAAACCGGACACTTATGGATATGGTTAGGAGCATGATGAGCTTCTCTAATGTACCTAATTCATTGTGGAATGAAGCCTTAAAGACTGCTATGTATATCTTGAACAGGGTTCCTAGTAAAGCAGTCCCAACACTCCTTTCGAGTTGTGGACTGGTAGGAAACCTAGTTTGAGACATTTACATGTTTGGGGTTGTCCAGCAGAGGCTAGAATATATAATCCACAAGAAAAGAAATTAGACTCAAGGACCATATCTGGGTATTTCATTGGTTATCCAGATAAGTCTAAAGGGTACAAATTTTATTGTCCTAACCATAGTACAAGAATTGTTGAAACTGGTAATGCCAGATTCCTTGAGAATGGCGAAATTAGTGGGAGTGATGAACCAAGAAAGGTGGATCTTGAGGTGGTAAGGGTAAATATCCAATACCCTTTCCTTCAAGAGAAATTGTTGTCCCTCAGCTTGATCATCAAGCTGAGATACCAGAACAACATAATGATATTGGTTCACCACTTCATGAGGATATGGCCATTGAAAATAATGTAGAACCACCACAACCGGCAGCTTTGAGGAGATCTCAAAGGGAAAGAAGATCTGCCATTTCAGATGATTATGTGGTATATCTACAGGAATCTGATTTTGATATTGGGATTAATAAAGATCCAGTTTCATTTTCACAAGCCATATAATGCAATGATTCTAGTAAATGGGTTGATGCTATGAATGAAGAGTTGAAATCTATGGACCAAAACAAAGTCTGGGATCTCGTCGAATTGCCTAATAACTGTAAGAAAGTCGGGTGTAAATGGGTCTTTAAGACCAAGCGCGACTCCAAAGGCAATATCGAACGATATAAGGCCAGACTTGTGGCTAAAGGTTTCACTCAGAAAGAAGGCATTGATTTTAGAGAAACCTTCTCTCCAGTATCAAAGAAGGACTCTTTTAGAATCATTATGGCCCTTGTAGCTCATTATGATTTGGAGTTACATCAAATGGATGTGAAAACAGCTTTTCTGAATGGAAATTTGGATGAGGAAATTTACATGGAGCAACCTGAAGGGTTCGCAAAGAAAGGACAAGAACACTTGGTTTGCAAATTAAAGAAATCCATATATGGACTTAAACAATCTTCCAGGCAATGGTATATAAAGTTTAATGATACCATTACCTCTTTCGGATTTACAGAAAACACTGTTGATCAGTGTATATATCTGAAGATCAGTGGGAGCAAGTTTATCTTTCTGGTTCTGTATGTGGATGATATTTTGTTGGCCAGTAGTGATATTGGTTTACTGTATGAAACTAAAAGCTATCTTACCAAGAACTTTCAGATGGTTGATATGGGTGAGGCAGCTTATGTCATTGGCATAGAGATCTTCAGGGATAGATCTCGAGGATTGTTAGGACTGTCTCAGAAAGGTTATATCAATCGAGTCTTGAAAAGATTTCATATGAAATTATGTTCAGCCAGTTGTGCACCCATTATGAAGGGTGACAAATTAAGTGGGAGCCAGTGTCCTAGAAATGACTTAGAAAAGGGTCAAATGCAGAAAGTTCCGTATGCGTCAGCTGTTGGGAGCTTGATGTATGCACATACTTGTACCAGCCAGATATCAGTTTTGCTGTTGGGATGTTAGGAAGATACCAGAGTAATCCAGGATGGAGCACTGGAAATTGGCAAAGAAGTAATGCGGTATCTTCAAGGGACGAAGGATCATATGCTCACATATAGGAGATCAGATCAGTTGGAAGTGATCGGCTATTCGGACTCAGATTTTGCTGGTTGCCCAGATAGCAGGAAGTCTACCTCAGGCTTTATTTTCATGCTGGCAGGTGGGGCAATCTCGTGGAAGAGTGTAAAGCAGTCTATCACTGCTTCATCCACGATGGAGGCTGAGTTCATAGCTTGTTTTGAGGCCACGAATCATGCATTATGGTTGCGTAATTTTATCTCAGCACTTGGGTAGTTGATTCTATTGCCAGGCCGCTGAAGATATTTTGTGATAATACAGCAGCCGTTTTCTTCTCTAAGAATGGAAAGTACTCTAGTGGTTCCAGACACATGGAACTTAAGTACTTGGTGGTTAGAGAAAGAGTTCAGAAACAGAAGGTGTCAATTAAAAATATAAGTACCACTTTAATGGTTGCTAATCCATTGACCAAGGGATTGTGTAACGGTCCCAGTTAGAAAATCCTCAATTTACATAAAATACACTTACTAAAACTGATTAATCAAATCATTCCCTTATTTCTTAAAAATTTCAGCAGCACCTCCTTTGTAATTACTGGTCGGATATAATATCCAATACAGATATGATAATTTCGGCTAACATCAGCCTACTTATTCTCATTCCAACCATATAACTGAGTTCAAAATCGTCCACACAATCATGAAAGTATTTCGGCTTGACATCGCCTACTTATGGAGAAATATAATAACATAAACTCTAGAGTTTCTTTCTCGGCATCCATAGGCTTTTCAAAATTTATAACTTTCAACTACTCATGGGCATTATTTTGATAATACACTTCTTCATTGCTACAACCCAATAAAAGATATCTCACATGTCAACTTGAAATGAACTACTAATGGTTCTCCATATATGTATATGTACAAGATGAACAATCTATCCAAAAACCCACATGTATCATTCACACACACAAGTGTTCCAAAATACAAGAGTTGAATTTATTCAGACGAACCCTGCGCAGCATAGCCCTGACCTCTACCTCCAAGCAACCTGCAATATTTCAGTCTGTGGGAGGGTGAGCTCGACAGCTCAGTGAGTGAGGTAGGAAAATAAATCAAGAAAAGGTTGTTGGACACGGAAAACTGTAAAAGCGGACTGGAGTAACTTTTCCTTGAATCAGATGAAAAATTACAACAGGTTAATCTTCCGTTACAAGGGAGGGAGAATATTGAATCTTGAATTCCCCTTTGTTTAATGCTGGGTTCTTCGTGTGGCGGTGGAGAGTGAATCTTGTTCTCCGTTGACCAGATGATCGTCCTTCTGGGATCTCCTCTTTGGCCGGTAGAAAGAGTAACTCAGCTCTGTCTACCAAAACTCTCGAAGAGAAGGTAGGCGAAAGCTAGCTCGTACGCAGCGAACTTGCTGAAGAGTTGACCTGCTTCTTTTCTCTCTGTGTCGCCCTCTTGTTGCCGATTGCCAGAAGTTTAACCTTGATGCTGATCGCCCAAAAAGTCCTCTCTTTTTTCCTTCTCGAAAATCCCCCCCTCTTCAATAGTGACGGGGCTATTTATAGGGTTTTTAGGGGGTGATCGTGCCCCCTAAAAGTGCTCCACGATGAGGGCCAACTTTCCCGCTACATGGGCGGTGGATGGCGCCATAATCGGGGTGGTTGCGACCAAGGTGCGGGCACCTTGTTTCTGAGACGCGGGCGTTGAGCCAACGCGCCTTGATGCTGAGACGCGGGCGTTGAGCCAACGCGCCTTGATGCTGAGACGCGGGTTTGGACTTTCGCGTCTTGATTGTCACATTTAGCCTTGCGCCTGGATCTTGGATCTCTGCGTTTTGGTGGCTTGTCTTGGTGATTTTTAGACAGCCTACAGAACCCCTCCAAAGTTTTCGATATTCCGCAGTTAACTGGGACGGATTTCGAAATACTTTGGACTCTGGCTGAGTTCGCCTTCATGACTAGACTGTTGATGCTCCGGGTTTAATCTTATCTGGAGTTGGTCTTCGTGAGTGTACTGTTGAACTCTTTGAAGCCTCCAGAGTTGATCATGTTGAGTGTCTAGATGCACAGTCTAAACCTCCCCGATTGCTTTTAGTCTGTCACTGGCGCGCTTTAAGCCAGGAGTGGTTGGTCGTCTGCTTGCGTCAGTGTACTGTTGAACTGATTCGCAGAAGCAGGGACTGAACGCGGGTTCCTTTTTGAAAAGCGGAGACGAGACTGCTTTAAAGACGCGACTTCTTAGTAAGACGCGACCTTTTGGCAATGGAAACGCGACTGATCTTCATAAGGCAGACGCGATGTTCAGCTGAAGACGCGAACTCCGGAGAGACGCATCTTTTGAATATAGATGCGATTGTCTGGGCGCATTTATGGCGATGCTGACAGGGATATCCATCGAAGAGACATGGCCGTCGGGTGCGAGTCCGTGCCACGTCATGATTGCTTTGCCAGTTGGCCTGGGGAACCGACGGGATTTCGCCTTTTGGCGCGCGGATTTCCTGGCGCATTAAATGATTCGTGCCACGTGTCGAGCGACGATTCACTGCCGAGTCGTGGCGCATGATCTTCTCTGTGCGTTAAAGTGATTTTGTTCCACGCGTCGAACAGAGATTCGCCGCAGAATTCATCGGGCCATACGCTGCGTATCTTCGCGAATCCTTGTGCCTATAAAAGGCCACGGTTGGGAAGATTCCTCTTCTTCTCCGAACGCACTCGCTGATAGAATTGAGAAAGAGAATTTCCCTTTTCCGTTCATCTGTTTGAACTTGGATCGAATTAGCAATGGCACCCAAGACCAAGCCGACTGTTTCTTCTTCAAAGGCGACCGTCGCCGAGGCCCGGAGGGGCAGCTCCTCCTCTGCGCAGGATATTGTTCTCCAAGGTGTCCAAGGTAACTGCCTTTTAGGCGTGAATTTCGCCATTAAAGGAAGTTCAAAGAACTCTTAAGAACCCTTAACACACAATTTTAAATCGTGTTTGATTCCCAGACGCAGTCTTTGGGTTGATAACCATGACGCGGGTTTGGACCCTCGCGCCATTGGGTCCTGCGCTTCAGATTCTTCACTTAGAATATTTTCTAATTGTGAAGGGTTCAGACGCGGACTTAGTTTACAGAACGCGGATTTGATCCTTGCGTTCTGTTTCATCAGCTGTTGATTTTGATGAATCTGGCACCCGAGTCCAAGCACTTTGACATCTGGGGATGTGAAGGAAGGGAGTTACCCTCCTTAACTTCTGGCGATTATGGTGATGGAAGGGTTAAGGTGAATAACTCCCTTCTTTTCGCACCCCAGAAGTGACATCAAGGAGAATGTTGTGGAGACGCCGATCCTGCAGGTCTGGACGCGGATTCGCAGGTCTGGACGCGGATTTGATGATTCGTGCGTCCAATGTCTCTTCTGCGTAGATGCGCAGGTCTGGACGCGGATTTGATAATTCCTGCGTCCAGTGTCTCTTCTGCGTTCGGATTATGAATACTTAGCATTTTTTCCTTTGCTTTTGATAGAGTATCTAACTAAGTGTCCTTTTCTTTTTGCAGCACCACACCCTGCTACTTCACTCGCCAAGAAGCGCCACTTTGGACATGTAGGTGGTGCTGACCGGGACTTGACCTTTGTGTTACAAAGGACTGTTCCTGTGACAGCTGACAAGTCGCAGGCTCGTGGGGAGAGGCTCTCGAATGTTGACATGAGGACTCTTCGGGTGCTTATGACTGATGCAGCATTTGCAACGGATGCCGGCATCAAACTGGAGAAGCCTGCCTTCTTCTTCGGAGATCGTATCCACGATGGCGGCCATAGCGTATATGACGGGACTTACAAATGGCTCCGTCAAATAAGGGGTGGAAGATTCTTTCTTCCGAACATGGAGAGGATGTTCCCGCTGTCCTACTTCCAGCACATATCCGTCCCTCGGAAGATGGAATGGGACCTCTCTCGATATGTCCCTGAGATTACTCTCGGTGATTTGGGCTCCCACAAAGTGCACCGTCATGATAGCCATGACAGGTCAGTTATCGGCCTTTTCCCTGGGTCGCGCAAGTCTGAAGTTCCGGCTGGGGAGATACCACAACTTGGCACTACCTTCCTCAACGCATTCATGGAAGCGGAGGGTGACTATCCGGTTGGGTTCCGTGCGCCCGGGTGGGTCCGTTCCACGGAGAACTATTGGTGGGGCAGGATGGTCGGCTTTGTCCTCACCGAGCTCGGGGATCTGCTAAAGCGTGTGGGACTGTACCCAGCGGTCAGAGCCGTGCAGTGGGGGATCCCTCAAAGCTCTCAGAACTTCTTCGGGATTCTAGAGCGTTATAATTCTTTGACGGGGACGTTCTTCACTCCGGTCGGGGAGATGGGCCTTGCTCTGCATGAGCTGCATGAGGTCTCGGGGCTGTCGACAGGGGACATTCCCTATGAGGAATATGTCCCGACCACGGTGGAGCTTCACCATTTAAAGGAGGAGTTTCCCCTCATATATGAGACCTACTGGGAAGTGCTATGTCACTTCCACATTTGCGGCCAGATAACCAAATGGCGGTCGCAGGGAGTCAAGCAACTGTCTTGGGCCAGCTACTTGTTCAACAACGTCAACACCAAAGACCATCGGATAACTCGATTGGCTCCCAGCTCTGATAGGGAGATTGAAGACAGGATCGACCAGGCTCCTGACAGTTTCTACACCACGGAGTCGAACGAGGACGGTTTCGACCCTGACTTGGTTTTTGAAAGCTTTCACCATCAAGCCCGGACCCCTATCTCGGATCGGGCGCTGTTGGCGGGCTTTCTGATGCTGTGGCTGAAGCGTTGTGTGGTACCCACGCTGCCACATGAAGTTATTGTTGCTGACGTGGTGTACCCGGCGGTGCTCTTGGCCCATGGCAACCCCATAGCCCTTCTCCCGGCCGTGGTGGCTGGCATTCAGAGCGGGTTGCGGGCGCTCACTAAGAGTTTCTGCGAGCCACCGAAAACTGCAGACTCCGAGGGAAAGCCGTATGTTGACTCAGAGGGGAGTCCGACGGTGAAGCGTCCCAACCCTCGTGTCGAGCTGCCTTACACGTACCTCATGGCTTGGTACGTGATGCATTGCCCTTCCTTGATGACGGCGGTGCGTTGGAGGGAGAGTTCTGTCCCTTTTGTACAGCGGTTGGAGGGTTCGAAATGGCGTGATTCTTATATCTATTACGTCCGGAAGTGCTTTCGGACCCTGCGAACTACCAGCTCAATCGTTGCCTCCCCCAGATCCCTGGTGCATCTCTCGGGGATCTACTTATTGATTCCGCGGGCCCAGATGGTTTTACGAGGTTGTCCGCGGGAGCCTTCTGGTGGTTGCTCAATATTCGGCCTGGATATGTGCTTTTCCGACAAGGGACGTCATGCACCATTGAGCCGTACATGCCGAATCGCTTCGCTCGACAGTTCGGCTATGATCAGCTCTATGTCGGGAACCCCAATGCTAGACTTGCCTTCGAAGGGAACCTATTCGAGGGTGCTCGGGCCTGGTACTACAGTGTGGCTGGAGGGACGGGAACAACCTTCCGTCTACCTCTCGAGGGGCCTAAGTGCCGTACGAGCTTCAGCTTCTGCACTTGGTACTCCCAAGCCATCCAGACACCAGACTTTTTTCCAGCGTCTTCGTGTATTGAGAGTATCAATGCAAGTCTCGAAGCAAGGTCAGAGTCTAGTAAACCCTCAAAAATCATTGACCAGTACTTGAAGGCTCAGAAGGAGGCCGGGAGAAGAACGAGGGGGAAGCCACGAGCCACGGAGCCACGACCACCAAGGGCGGAGCCGCAAGCGACTAAGGCGGAGTCGCGAGCAACAAGGGCAGAGCCGCAAGCAACTAAATCTCGACAGGCGGTGAGCAAGCGTCGTCAGGGCTCTACTTCAACTGCTGAACCCGCTCCCAAGAAGGTTCGGAGAGACTTGACGACCGAAGTCTCTCGACCCGAAGACATCCCTGCTGTCGTTGAGCCACTGAGGGAAGAAGATATAGCTGAAGAGGATGATCATTTAATCCGCCCCCCTAGGTCGAGCAGCAAAGACCGTAGGTCTGTGGAGGAAGGGGAGCTCGTTGACAGAGCCACGACTGTTGACGAGGATGAGCAGCCTGAGATCGACATCATGAGCGGAGGAGATGTCAATATTCCGGGGGTTTCGGTTCAACCCGGGTCTTCACCTGCTCGTGAAGGGAGAGATGAGGCACAACAACCTGGGTCGCCTTGTGTCTTCATTTCAGTCCTCGGGCAGTTGACCCTAGTCCTACTACTGGGGTAATTGGTGACAAGGCTCCAGCTGCAGAGGTTTCGCGCGAAGCGCTATCGTCTTCCTCACTCTCAGGGGAAAGCGATTTTGAAGACGATGTTGACTACGGTGATGAACCCGCTCCTCCTGATCCGAGTAAGTTCTCCCATATTTCAGAGGAAGAAATATATGGGGGTGAGCCGTCAACGGTATCACAGCTGGCGATTATTCCCGTTGGAGGTACTCTTTTCACCTTTTGACCTGCTTTCCCTTTTAATTTCGAAGAAGAGACCTTAACATTCTCCCTTTTATGTAGCAGGATTGGCTGAGAACGTCGAAGCCGCATCCTCCTCGCAGATCAAGGAGATGGTACAAGAGTTGACCCAGCCGGAAGGGGTGTTACGGCTTTAGTTGCCGAGATAACTCCAGCAGGGGCAACTACTAATGCCGAGGAGGCTTCCACTTTGCCGGAAGAGGAGACAACCCCTAAGGCCGGGGAAGAACCCACTCTGCAGGATGAAGGGGTTGCCATTGAAGCCAGGGAGACTTCCACTCCGCAAGATTTGCCCAAGGATCCGGCGTCTCCGGGCCTCCCAGATGGTAAGGAAGTTCTGATTTTTTAAATGTTTCGCTTTTCTCCTTTGTGGCTAATGTCGCAATAATTTGCAGAGGGAACTAAGGGGGTTCAGGTAGAGAGTCCAGCGGTCGGTATCCTTCCAAGAGGCCATACGACTCAGGTCTCGACTGAAGCTTCTGAGGAGGTTGTGCTTGCTACTTCGTCATTAGCTGTGGAGGTTCCTGCCGAGATAACACCTCCGGAAGCACCCGAGGCTACTTCTGCTCTAAGCCGTATCGGTGGTCAGCACAACTCTGGTGCGAGAAGATCCGCCTTATCCCGTGACAGAAAAGGGGTCGGGAAGCTTCCCAGGTGGTGACGATATGGGGGAACTGGCACGCCAGATGGTGCAACAATTCTTTGCTTCGATGGGATCATGTATTGATCTCATCTTACGTGGAAGCAGCTCCTTCAATTTTGCCCAGACGCTTCTCAGAAATCTGGCCGAGAACGTCGAATTAACCGGAGGCCCCTCACTTGCCCAAGCATGTTTGCGGGTGGTGGAGCAACTGGGAAACGACCTGCACGAGCTGAAGTCTTTGGAAAATGCCAGCTCTTCTAGTGAGGCCCAGGCCACCCTAACCCGGCTCTTAGCTGCTCAAGAACAAGAGCGACAGGAGGCAGAGGCACAAATAGATGCAGAGATCCGCAGCCTCGAATATTCCCAGGCTGAATGTCAGAAACTAACTGACGATTCAAGGGAATCCGAGATTGTCATGCAGAGCACGGAGCACGTCATCATCAGTGCTCGGGACACCATTGCCAAGGCTCGGGACACCATTGCCAAGGCAGAAGCCGTGCTTGCGATCAATGAGAAGAAGCTTGTCACCATCAAAGAGGAGCTTGCGGAGCAACAGGCGGCTAAGGCGCGAGCTGAAGAGAGTCTGTCTCTACATTCTTCCAGGGTGGAATCTCTGCGAGCGCAGCTGGCTGCAAAACCCTTCCTATCTGAAGAGGAGCTGCGGGTCCAGGCCATGATGGAGGCTGAGAAGGCACGTCAGATCAAGATGCATCATCTCAGGGAGCAAATCCGTTCCTTGGCGAACCAGGACATTTAGCCTCCTTTTCTCCCTTTTTTTTTGTAAAGAAGAGGACACTCTATTTATCAGAGTGTTTGTATCCACTTTTGATATAAAAAGGACACTTTTTGTTCCATCTTCTTTACTTAGTTGTGGATGAATCTAACTTCTTGATCACTGGCTGTGAATACTGAACTTAGGTAAGACTAAGTTCTTTCAATGAAACGCAGCATCGACTCGCGGCTTCTGTTCACAGGGAGACGCGAGTATCAATTCAGAAGAACTTGGGCAGAAACAAGTTCCTTGAGCGAAACGCAGCGTCGATCCATTGGGAGACACAGCCATGAGTTCAGAAGGACTTGGACAGAACGCAGCGTCAATCCATAAGGAGACGCGGCCATGAGTTCAGAAGGACTTGGACAGAACGCAGCGTCAATCCATAAGGAGACGCGGCCATGAGTTCCGAAGACGCGGCATCCGTCTGTAGGGAGAGACGCGAATCTGCTTCGCTGAGAAAGACGCGGATCAGACAGACGCGAGGGACGCAGCCTTGTGCATTTTCCATCAATCCCAGAATGGACTAAGTGTTC
Organism: Agave tequilana; assembly: GCA_038442645.1. Classification (NCBI taxonomy): domain Eukaryota; kingdom Viridiplantae; phylum Streptophyta; class Magnoliopsida; order Asparagales; family Asparagaceae; genus Agave; species Agave tequilana. The sequence goes on from JAVJIF010023962.1 coordinate 58,023, forward strand.
TCCTTTAAAAAGGACGCCGTTTGCTGAGGGGACGCGACTTTGCGTCACGCGGACATTCCTCTAGGACGCGGGTGATCGTCATCCAATCTGGGGAGGGGACGCGAATTTTGGATGTGGTTTTCTTCAATCTGCGTCTTGGTGTAACCCCCCAGGCGTTACATACAGCCTGTCATAAAGATTTGATGTGATCTTCAAATCTCTATTGATGATCGGGAATGCAGATTTTCCGCTGTTTCCCGAAGCGGTTATCTACGCGTCGGCTTCTTATTGGTCTTGAGCGTCAATTCCCTTTAATGAGGAACCGATGCGGGTGGTTGGAGATTGGCGCCTGCGACGGTTTTCGAAGCGGCGTTACACGCGTCAGTCCCTTAGTGGATCTTGACAATCGTGCGGTCATTAAGGCCGGCGGTTCAGATTAAAAGATCATTAATTGCAGTCATCGGGGGCTGCCTATAAATAGGGCGCACCCTCTCCCTTCAATCCAATCTTTGGATTGTTTTTCTTTTTGAGAGCGAGCGCTCTGAGAACCTTCATCTTCTTCAGAGTGTTGTCTCCATGGATGAGGATGACTCTGTGGATGAAGATGACCCAGGGCTTGTATGCTCCTGTTTGGTCTCTTCGGGGCAGAGTGTCTTTCTGATCATCTTGCATGTCCGCGTTCGGATGCAGAGAGCCCGACTCTTGGTAGAAGCCTCTGTTGGTACGCCGTCCCGATTAGCCATGATATTTGAATCTACCATGGCCTGTACCTTGGCATTATCATTATCTGGACCCCCTCACGAAGTCTGTGTTGGTGCATTCCTTCTGGAATTTGCGCCATAGAATTAAACCTCTCTGGATGCGAGTGCAGGGGTCTTTGGCACTTGGCGCTGGCTTTGTTCACAAAGCTTGCGTTTCAAAGCCACTGTCTTGGCGCGTTTTATAGCCACTGCTTCGGACGAATTCTAAAAAGATTTCAGACCCGAGCCTTGCAACTCTTGTTCACTCAACAAGGAGATGGCAACTTTCGGCGTCTGTGCCTTTTTCGGCGTCTGTGCTTTCGACTTGGGCGCAGAATGAGACCGCGTTTTGATTCGCGTTTGTCTCTGCTGACGCAGCAGTTTGGCTCACTGCGTGGGTCATTCCCGCGTCTGCTCGGCTGACTGCGTGGATCATTCCCACGTCTGCAGTCTGCATTTGCGACTTAGTTTTTTTTTTTCTGTTGAAGGATTCCTTTGTTTCATTTCTCGCAGGTAGGCTTGCTGGTTTGCTGGGCCCCTGGAAGGATGCTTTGGCTGGCGAACTTGTTCGATGTTCACCTATAAGAGAGTATATTATGGTCCTCGTCACCTATAAGAGAGTATATTACATCTCTGACGAGGACCCAACCCTCGCCAAGGTCTCTTCAGATCTGCTTCGCCATTCATGCCTGCTGGCAAGAGATGGTCAGGCTATGCATGACGGCGATGAGGGCTCCGGCGGTTGTGGTGGCGGACAAGATCCTCTTCCTCTCCCACTCCAGAAGTCACATCAAGGACAGTCTATGTCCGTTGGATGGCCTGCTAGGGAAAGGGACGCTCCTGAACGAAGGGTTGCAGGACTTTCTGTTACCACCAGACCTCAGAACACCATTGCTCTTAGCTTAGTCAGCTAGAGCGCTTTCGATGTTTACATCATGCATCGTGGTGTAACCAGCTTCTATTGTAGCCACAAAACATCGCGCACTTGGAATCAGACGCGGCTTATGAGGAGTGAGTGCAACCTCTAAGAGAGAGAGAGGGACTTCTTTGTACTCCTTAATTGTAACACTTAATCTTATTGTATAAGAGAGCGTTTTGTATCACTTTCATATGTTTGGAAATAAATAAAAGCGACACTTTTCTTTTTGCCTCTTTCCTTGTCTTGAACTTTTTGTCTTAGACCTATAGAAGCAAAGAATCTCTGACTTTGTCAAATTATGATGATAATCTCAACAAGTCAAACTTTGGAAGGAAAGGTCCTATTTCAGGAACTCTCACAGTACTGTCAGAGGTGTAATATTAACTTGACAAAGATGAAATAATTTTTGGTGGACCTGCCACTTTATAAGAGAAAGCGACAAGTAGAATTGGTACCCCCAGGGAGGGTGAACTTTTATCAAGTGTTTTGGGATTAACTTGATTGGGCTCAACTGGAGATTTGAGGGAAACACTGTTGATGGTGTAGTATTAACCTAACAATGTTTTTAGGTAGACTTGTTTATTCTGCTGAAGAGAATAACAAATGGACTAGACTCGTGGGGAATCTAGGAAAGTTTGTTACCGTCAGAGGTGTGATATTAACTTAACGGGTTGAAAGTAGTCTTGTCAGAAGTGTAATGTTAACTTGACAAGGATGTGAGTCAGAGGTGTGATATTAACTTGACTCAGAAGTGTCACTGTCATAGGTGTAATGTTTAACTTGACAATGAGGGAATGCTAGAGGTGTAATGTTGAACTTAGCATTGGTCATCTCGGCTTGCATAAGGAGTCCGAGGGAAAGTCATGGCCATAGGTGTATTGTTGAACTTAGCAATGACTTGGATGCTAGAGGTGTGGTGTTAACTTAGCATCATCCATTTCAGCTTCGATATGGAAGTCTGAAGAAGAGTGACTGTCAGAGGTGTAATATTAAACCTGACAGAAACTTGATTACTGTTTAGAGGTGGGTGTTAAACTTTAACAGTAATTTGTCAGAGGTGTGATATTAACTTGACAAGAATTGACTCATGATAAGAGTAATTTGAGGACCTGTCATTCTATTGGTGAGAATTGACAAGTGAAAATTTTGAAGTGCCAGAGGTGTAGTGTTAACTTGGCAAATTTGAAAAATTTGATACTCCGTGTAGAGTTGACAAGCAAAATTTGTACTCGACAAGGAATATTGAAAAGTTTCCATTACCAGAGGTATAGTGTTAACTTAGTAATGGTTGTATTTTTGTAGACCTACCATTCTGTGGATGAGAATTGGTACGGGATTTTGGAGGAAAGAGTGGAGCCAAGTCCACTTAGGATTTTTAGCAAACCCTCAGCTATCAACGGATTTGAGGTGCCTTTACCACTACCGTTTGAGTTGGGCTAGCCATGCTATTCCCCTCAGCATGATGAGTTGTCGAAGACTTATGTTGGACTTAAAAGCCAACATTTTCCTCTATCCTTAGCCGTCGGGGGTGTCGGATCAAATGGGAACGTGTCCCCTTAGGATTTTTAGCAAATCCTCAGCTGTCAACGGGTTTGAGGTGCCTTTACCAACTACCGTTTGAGTTGGGCTAGCCATGCTATTCCCCTCAGCATGATGAGTTGTCGAAGACTTATGTTGGACTTAAAAGCCAACATTTTTCCTCTATCCTTAGCCGTCGGGGCGTCCGATATTAATGAAGAAGCTCTTCTTGTTTTGATCAGAGGTGTATTTTTAACTTGATCAGCGGGAGAATACCATCTAAGGATAGTATTTCTTCAGGAACCTGCCATTGATCGGCATCATGAGTGTATCGCCATTTGAGGTTATGAGGCGATATGACCCATTTGAGTAGACTGACTCTACTACAAATGGTCCTTCCCATTTGGGCTGGAATTTTCCTTTTGTCTTGTGCGTCATTACCATGGGTCTTCTGACGGCTAAGACAAGATCGCCCTTCTTGAAAGTTCGTATTTTAACTTTCTTGTTGAAGGCTCTGGTAATTCGAGCTTGGTAGAGCTCGATCTGCTGTTGGGCCTGCAGACGCTTGTCGTCTAAGGCCTCCAGCTCCTGGAGTCGCTGTCGATGCTTCTCCTCTGTTGTCATCTCCGCTGTCAAGGCGACGCGTAGAGATGGAATTTGGATTTCCAGGGGAAGTACGGCTTCACATCCGTATACCAAGGAAAACGGCGTGGCTTTAGTCGGGGTTCGCACTGTTGTCCGATAGGCCCATAAGCATTCTCCTAGCTTGTCGTCCCAGTCGCGTTGACTCTTCGAGACGAACTTTTTGAGAAGCTTACCAATGGTCTTGTTGAAAGCTTCTGCGAGGCCATTAGCGGCAGGGTAGTATGCCGTTGAAGACACACTCTGGATTCTGAACTTAGCGCAGAATCTCTGGAATGCCTGGCTGATGAACTGGGGTCCATTGTCATGGACAATTCGCCGAGGTACGCCGAAACGGTAAATAACGTGATGTTTCACGAACTTGATCACGTTCGACGATTTCACCTCCTTCAAAGGAATGGCTTCAGCCCATTTGGAAAAGTAATCAGTTATTGCTAGAATGAACCGATGTCCCTTTGATGATGGTGGGCTGATAGGGCCAACCACATCCATCCCCCACATCTCAAATGGCCATGTAGAGGTCGTAGAGTGGAGATACCCTGGTGCTTGATGGATAAAATCTCCATGTATTTGGCAAGCGTGACATCTTTTGGCATAGGTGACGGCGTCAGCAACCATCTTGGGCCAATAGTAACCCAGCCTTTGGAGTCGATGTGCCAGTTTTGGGCCAGGTTGATGGGCTCCGCACGTACCGTCGTGGGCCTCTTTCAATACCTCCTGGGCCTCTTTTGGTGAGAGGCACCGGAGTAAGATCCCGTCATGCGACCGACGATACAATGTTCGTGTAATCGCATTATAGTAAAACATGGGGGCTTTCCTTCGAATGGCAGCCGCCTCTTTGGCGTCCTCAGGCAGGATGCCGTACAAGACGTAGTCGATATAGGGGAATCGCCAGTCTTTAAGCTCTGGACCGGTTGATGCTTCAAGTGCTTCTTCGCGGTGACGACCTCCCGCCGACTCCTGATAATCCTCGAGAGCATTTCTCGGGCAATACAGGTCGTGGCTGTAGACGAATATCTTCTCCATTACTCCAGCTGGAAGAGCTAAGGAGGCAGCCAGGGATGCGAGTGCATCTGCGTGCGCATTTTGCCTGCGCGGTACATGGTCGATGTAGAAGCTTGTAAATCCCTCGGCCATGTGGATAGTTGTGCATTGTAATAGGGTACCAAGTCTTCATGTCTGACTTCGTACTCCCCTCGAATTTGGCTGACGATGAGTTTAGAGTCACCGTATGCCTCGAGATTTTTAACGCCAATCTCATCGGCGAGCTGCATCCCGATTAATAGAGCATTGTACTCCGCCACATTGTTGGAACAAGGCTCTGTTAGCGAGACAGCTCGGGGGATCACATAATTTTGTGGGGAGACAGTACTACTCCTACCCCCGCCACTACGTGTCCCTTGGGGCTTGTCCTTGATGCACCGTCGAAGAAAAGTTGCCACACTTGACTTTCAAACGATGTCTGAGTCAGGTAGACTTCGGCCACTTCGTCTGGGAGATCCTCGTAGACTTTGGCTGCCCTCGGATCTGGGTGTTCAGCTAGGAAGTCTGCGACCGCTTGTCCCTTAATGGCTTTCTGCGGCAGAAAGTGCATATCATACTGGGATAGCAACATGGCCCATTTTGCTAGTCGGCCATTTAGCGATGAAGGTTTAGTCATAAGTAACCTCAGAGGGTTGACTTTTGATATGACATTTATAGTTTGGCCTACCAGATAGTGTCGCATTTTCTGAATGGCGAACACTAGTGCCAAACATTCCTTCTCGATCGGGTTGTACCGATGTTCGGCTCCGATCATTGTTCTACTCAGATAGTAGATTGCCTGTTCTCGTCCTTCTTCATCATTCTGAGCTAGTAGAGCTCCCAAAGAATGGTCCATTGCCCGGACGTACACCAGAAACGGCTTTCCGGCTACTGGAGCTGCAAGGACTGGTGGTTGGGTGAGGTATTGTTTGATTTCCTCAAACGCTTGTTGGCAAGCATCGTCCCAAATGAACGAGACACCCTTCTTCATCAACTTAGCGAAGGGCTGGCATCTTCCGGAGAGGTTTGAGATGAACCTGCGGATGTACGCCAATCGACCCTGTAAACCCTTGAGTTCCTTGAGGTTTTTCAGGGGTTGCATCTCTTGGATAGCGCGGACTTTTCTCCGGATCCAAATGGATTCCTGTGGAAGTTACAACAAATCCTAGGAATTTGCCACTGGCTACCCCCAGGAAGGACTTGGTGGGGTTCATCTTCAATTGATGAGCCCGCATGATGCCGAAGACCACCTTCAGATCGGCTATGTGATCTCCTTTAATGCGGCTTTTCACTGCAATGTCATCAACATAGCATTCCACCGTTTTGCGTATTTGCTGATGGAAAATGGCATTCATGGCCCTTTGGTAGGTTGCCCCCGCATTCTTCAGTCCAAAAGGCATGACAGTATAGCAATATACCCCTAGAGGAGTCCTGAAGGAGGTATGCTTTTCATCATCAGGATACATTTTTATTTGATTGTATCCTGAGAATCCGTCCATGAAGGACATTCGTTCGAATCCACAAGTATTGTCAATCATGACATCTGTGATTGGCAATGGGAATTCGTCCTTGGGGCAGGCCTCGTTTAGATCACGGAAGTCGATGCAGATCCTGATCTTCCCGTTCTTCTTGGAAACGGGGACGATGTTGGCTACCCAGTCGGGATGTTGTTCTTCCCTGATGAAGCCAGAATCAATAAGTTTTCTAACTTCTGATTGAATTGCCTCCATTATTTCTGGGCGAAACCGTCGCTGCTGTTGTTTGACAGGCTTTACGTCCGGATTGATGTTGAGGCGGTGCATGGCCACTTGAGGATCAAGTCCTGGCATGTCCTCATAATTCCAGGCGAAGACGTCTATTTACTCTTTTACAAGAGATATTAGATCCTTCTTCTCTGAAGGTGACAGGCCGTCACTTATGAAGATGGGCTTAGGGTTAGCCTCATCTCCTAGGTTGATCTGAACAACCTTGTCTTCTGTGGGTGGCTCACGCTGTTCAAAGCGGGTATCCCAAAGAGCATTTAAATGTTTGATCCAAGGATCTGTATCAGATTGGATCATTTCTTCATTTCCATCTTCCAGTGGCTTGTCGAAACCATGTTCACTGAAAGTTCCTTGAAGATGTTGCCGACACTGACATCTGACTCCCAAGATGATGTGTCTGAAGAGTAATTGTAATACCTCGTTTCCGGAATACGTACTTTGTTGCGTATTCAGCTTTTCAACCGTATTTTCCGAATTACCTTCCGTATTTATCCGATTTCAATTTCAAATATCATTTTCCAATTTATTAGATTTTATGTGATTTTCTGGAATTTTCTAGAATTAAAATGAATTTCTTCAAAACCGGTGTCGACCAGCGCCGCTGATCAATTTTCTGATTTGTATTTTCCAAACTGTTAGGAATTTTCAGAAAGTCCTTTAGACTTTATTAATTAGAATCCTATTTCTTAAATAAAGCCTTTTTCTGAGGATTTTAGGATTTTGTGAAAATTCCCACGGAGTCGGTAAAATTACTGATACCGGGATTTTTATAATTAAAACTATAAGGTATTTCTCAGAAAGGACTTCATTTTAAGTCTTTTTATATTATTATAGATTTTTTGGTGAAAATTTGGAGTCGTTCCGAGATACTTGATTTCGGGACGTATCCGGTATTTCCGAAATGTTTTCCGTACTTTCGACTTTGTCCCGGGAACCCACGGTTTTAATTTCATAATTTTCTGAGTTAGGGAAAATATCCTTTCAATTTAATTTTCCTTCTTTTTCTTTTTTCTATTTTCTCTTCCTTCTTCATTAAGCCAAAAGAGTTTTGAATTTCCAAAAATCCCAATTATTTCCACCTCTCCACTTTCCACACTCTTCCACATTAATTGCTTCATTAATGACCCTCCACCTCACCTCCAAATGGCTCCATTTGATTGGCCAAGGAAGCCACCTCATCTCCACTTGGCTTCATTTGATTGGTCAAGAAAATATCTCATTTACACATTTGCACAAAAGCCCCTCTCTTTCTTAAAATTCCATCCCCTTTACAAATTCAAAATCCTATTTAAACAAACCTTTACATTTTCATCCTTTACTTCATTTCCTCAAGAATTCCAACCTTAGCAAAATCTCTCTCTTTCTCAAAGCAACCCTAGGTCTCCTTGCCATCTCAAGAACCGCAACTTGGATTTTGGGATCGTCCGAGTTATCGCCGAGAATCAAGTTGGTATTTCGGCTCGTCCGGAACTCGTAGAAACTCCAAACGACCGTTCGAGGTGAGTATCTTTACTCACCAAGACTAGTAATATTCTTAGCATACTTGTATTGATAGATCATGTCACTTTATGTTATAAAAATCCTATTTTTATCCATTCAAAACAACCACCACAAAATCTGGATTTTTAGTCAGACCACAGCCTATTTCAGAACATCGGTCGACAGGCCCTATGGGGGCAGTCGACCGATATGCACAAACGTGCACAGAATTGGGCTAGCGGTCGACCGGTCCATAGACCAGTCGACCGGCTAGGAGACCTGGAGCTCACCTGGAGCCCCAGATTCGGTACGGTCGACCGGCAGTCGACCGATACCCTACCGCCCTTGCAAAGCCCAGTCGACCGGCAGTCGACCGGTCGATTCTGGAGCTCACGCACTTTGGCCAGTCGACCGGCAGTCGACTGGCAACCCTACCGCCTTCACAAACCCCGGTCGACCGGCACTCGACCGGAGGTCGACCGCCAGTTCAAAACTGTGCCAGACTTCTGTTTTCTTTTCTGTTTTAAATTTTGATCGTTCATTGATACATGTATGATATGCTAGTATTGTTTATGCTTCCTAATTGATACCACATGACATGTTACTTGATGGATCTCATGGCTTATACTTCATGACATGTTACCATGTATCTTCATGTTAGACTTGTTAATTAAAATGTATATCTCCACTTTATCATGCTATCACTTGTACCAAGCATGATTGATTTGACCTTTACATAAAATAGACCAACTTATATTGGGTCCGGGGGAGACCATGCGGATATCGATTGTGTTCGTGTTTACAGTGGTTTTAGGAAGTGTTGTGCAACCATGTTCCAGTCTGACCTGCGGTACACCAGGGGACTGAGGGGAGAGCTTGCTCCCTGTATTGCTGGTACCATATTGATAAGGGCATACATAAGTCCTTTTATTGAGGCCTAGCGGCTGGGTTCCGTTACAAGCACGGAACATTATTGGGCCGTTATCCCGGGCATGCACGGGATCCACTGTAAACATAGTTCATCGATACAACCGCTGATTTCCAATAACCCCCTTGCTTTATTGGGATATGGATCTATGTGCACTGGGACGCTGGACCACATAGCTAGATATCACGATGAAACAAATAAATAATAAGACATTAATTGTAGATGTATTGTTTTAGGACTTTGGATTTCCATGCTTTATCCTTTATATTGCTATATCTTATTTACTCGTATCCATTAGCCATTTGGCCATATCTCGTTTATTGTTATATGTCTTGATTCTGTGGATTTGCATATTCAGATTCCGAGACTTGGAACGAAGTGGATCCATCCACTGAGGACCAGAGTACTTCAGTGAGCAGCCGACCAGCTCTAGTTCCTCCAGTGCCGTACTCTTTATTTTTGGCTCACGCGTCTTCCTTTCTTACGTGAGCATCTTGTATACATTTGTATATCTTCTTTTGGACTTGGTTGTGAAACAAAACACTTGTAAAGTGTATCAGTTCATAACTTGTACTTGTACTTTATTGTTGGCATATATGAATATACCACGCTTGTGTTATACTCTGATCCTGTATTGTATTGTACTTTTACGCTTAGCGTATATACGTGGGGGCAGTTCTGACCTACGTATATACGTCGCGGTGACGTGTCCGTATCCGCCAGGATCGGGGCGTCACAGGTTGGTATCAGAGCCTAGGCTCTTAAACCTAAAGTACAATCAAGTGGCAAATTCTAGTAATTTGCTTATGCCAATTATAATGTACAAAGTTATAGAGTCCGTCTTGCTTCCTTCAATTATCAATTCCTTCGTATCCTAAACTCCCTTCCATTGTTTTCAATTCCAGTTATCATACGGTATGGAGCGTCGCTCGGGTCGGAACAATGTCGGGCAAGTCCCGAATGGACCCAATGGACCAGTAGGAGGAGAGAATGTTGATGTGCTGAGGATCATTCAAGCCATGATGGTGACCCAGCAACAACAGGTGGAAGTACAGCAGCAGCAGACTGAGCTCCTGAGGCAAGAGCTAACAGCCCCAAGGAACCAAAGCCGGGAATGTATCGGATTTCCGGAGATTGCAGCCTGCAGTGTTCACGGGGAGTGAGGAGCCATTGGAGGCAGAACAATGGTTGACGGACACGACAGACCTGCTGACCGCAGCTCGTGTCCCACAGGAGAGTCAAGTTGAGGTCGCTAAGATCCAGCTGAAGGACATAGCTCGGACTTGGTGGCTTGCAGAGGAGGCTCGCTTGGAGAGGCCTATCACTTGGGCTACCTTCTCCAAGAGTTTCTACAGCCGCTTCTTTCCGGCTACAGCACAGGAGGAGATGGAGGAGCAATTCATCGGGCTCAAGCAGGGAAACAAGTCGGTAGATGAATATGCAGCAGACTTCCTTAGACTCAGCCGTTTCGCTCCTTATATGGTGACGGACGAAGAAAAGCGAGCGAGCAGGTTTCAGAAGGGTCTTCGGATGGATATTCAGATGTACATGATGTCTCAGGAGTTGAAGACATATGCAAGTGTTCTCTCTACCGCTCGGAAAGTAGAGCGGGGTTTGAGAAGACTTGGGGGGATCAGATGGGACAGCAGGCCATGAAGAGGCCATTTGTGCCTATGGGGCGAGGAGTTCCATTCAGAGTGGCGAAGATCCAGAGGCAGCCTTTCAGACCAGCGCCTTATCAGCCAACCCAATCACTTCCTGTCTGCAACTTTTGTGGGAAGCTAGGGCACATTCGACCCAATTGCCGGAGGGCAAATGGTTTGTGTTTATGGTGTGGGTCTCGAGATCATGCAGTAGAGACTTGTCCACACCGGAGATTTGGGACAACCAACCAGACCTTGCCAGCACTTCCAGGGCCGAGTGGACAGCGGGTAGTACCAGGACCGCTTGGGCAGAGAAGTCAGGGACCGGCAGTGAGGAGAGACCAGGGGCCAGTGGTGAGGAGACCCCCCTTCCTCCACAGCATATGATACGCCCAGTGCAGAAAGGAGGCAGGACAGCAGCCGGGCGTGGCAGGGGTCAGGCTTACAACCTGACGGAGGCAGAGGCTGAGGCATCAGAGGAGGTGATTACAGGTAACATCAGTGTACATTCACATCCGGTTTCTCGCCTTATTTGATTCAGGCGCATCCCATTGTTACATCTCCGATAAATTTGTGGCCGTCCATTCTATTCCTGTTAGATTACTAGACCACAAGTGGGAGATATACCGGGAGTGGGGTAGTCTTATCATCTAGAGTATGTACTGACTGTCCAGTAGAACTGTGTGACAAGGTCTTAGCCATAGATATGCTCGTGCTCGATACTAAGGGTACGATGTGATCTTAGGCATGACCTGGCTCAGTCAGTATCATGCTATAATTGATTGTAGAGAGAAGAAGATCAATTTTAGAATTCCCCATCAGCCTGAGTTTCAGTTTAGTGGAGAAGTGAAGTCCACTAAGGGAAAGCAGATCATTTCATCGGAAGTTCAGAAGCAGAAGTGCCAGTGTGGGATGAATTCCCGGAGGTGTTTGCGGAGATTACAGGATTGCCACCTGTCAGGACGATTGAGTTCTCCATTGAGACTATCCCAGGGGCATCTCCTATATCTAAGGCTCCGTACAGGATGGCACCAACAGAGTTGGAAATCCTGAAGAAGCAGCTGCAGGAGTTATCAGATAAGGGATTGATCAGGCCAAGTACTTCACCGTGGGGAGCTCCAGTATTGTTGGCCAATAAGAAGGATGGTAGCAAGAGACTTTGTATTGACTATAGGGAGTTAAACAAAGTCACCATCAAGAACAGGTATCCCCTTCCCAGAATAGATGACTTATTTGATCAGCTTCATGGAGCCCGTGTATTCTCCAAGTTGGACTTACAGTCGGGCTATCATCAGTTGAGAGTGAAGAAGGAGGATAGACTGAAGACGGCATTTAGGACCCGATATGGCCACTACGAGTTTCTTGTTATGCCTTTCGGAGTCACTAATGCCCCTGCAGTGTTTATGGACTTGATGAACCGAGTGTTCTCACCCTTCTTGGATCAGTTTGTTGTTGTCTTCATCGACGACATCTTGATTTATTCTAAGAACAGGAAGGAGCATGAAGAACACTTGAAGATTGTGTTGCAGACACTTCAGCAGGAGCAGCTTCATGCCAAGAGGAGCAAGTGCGAGTTCTGGCTAGACAGTATAGCATTCCTCGGACATGTGGTGTCAGCAGAAGGTGTATCCGTTGATCCGGGCAAGGTACAAGCAGTAAAGGAGTGGCCAGTCCCGAGGACAGTGACAGAGATAAAGAGCTTTCTTGGACTAGCTGGATACTACAGACGCTTCATCCAGGATTTCTCTCGGATTGCAGCTCCATTGACGAAGCTTACCAGGAAAGGGGAGAAGTACATCTGGACAGAGGAGTGTGATGCAGCCTTCGAGCAGTTGAAGCAAAAGCTCATTTCAGCTCCTATCTTGAGAACTCCCTCAGGGAGAGGAGGGATGGTCATCTTTAGTGATGCCTCAGGTAAAGGCCTAGGATGCGTGCTTATGCAACATGATCATGTTATCGCATATGCATCCAGGCAGTTGAAACCTCATGAGAGGAATTACCCAACTCATGATCTGGAGTTGGCAGCAGTGATCTTTGCATTAAAGATTTGGAGGCACTATCTTCTGGGAGATAGAGTGCTGATATATACAGATCACAAGAGCCTCAAGTATCTTCTCGCAGAAGGAGTTGAATATGAGGCAGAGGCGGTGGCTGGAGCTTATGGCAGACTACGACATTGACTTGCAATATCATCCAGGCAAGGTCAATACAGTCCCGGATGCTTTGAGTAGGATGCCAGAGAACAGAGTACTTGTCCAGTTCACTCAGCAGGAGGACTTGATTCGGGATTTCATCCGATTGGATTTGATGGTGGTCCGAGGAGCTGAGAAGACAGGACAGCTTATGGCTTTACAGATCCAGTCTTCACTGATAGAGGAGATTAAGGAAGCCCAGAAGGAGGATCCCAGACTCCAGACATTTAGAGATCAGGTCGAGGCTGGATTGAGGACGGATATCTGTATTCGTCCTGATGATGCCTTGTGCTTTGGAGATAGGCTTTGTGTTCCCCAGGGAGAAGTGAGACAGAAGATTTTGGCTGAAGCACACAGTTCAGCCTACTCTATACACCCGGGGGAAACAAGATGTACCAAGACCTGAAGAAGCACTTCTGGTGGAATGCCATGAAGAGAGAGATAGCTCAATTTGTGGCTAAGTGCTTGGTGTGCCAGCAAATAAAGATCGAGCATCAGAGATCGGCTGGACTTCTGCAACCTTTGCCAATACCTGAGTGGAAGTGGGAGCATATCACTATGGACTTCGTCACAGCATTACCTCGTAGTCCCAAGGGTAATAATGCTGTGTGGGTTATCATTGACCGTCTCACTAAGTCGGCCCACTTCATACCATTCCGGGTCGGTCAGACGACAGAGGTGTTGGCGGAGAAGTATATGAAGGAAGTGGTCCGTCTGCATGGAGTGCCAGTCAGTATTATTTCAGACAGAGATACGAGATTCAGATCTCACTTTTGGGAGAGTCTCCAAGAGAGTCTGGGCACTCGTCTGAAGTTCAGTACAGCTTATCATCCCCAGACGGACGGACAGTCGGAGCGGACCATCCAGATCCTCGAGGACATGCTTAGAGCTTGCATGATTGAGTTTGGAGGTTCTTGGGAAGACCATCTACACTTGGCCGAGTTTTCTTATAACAACAGTTACCAGGCAAGTATAAAGATGGCACCTTTTGAGGCACTGTATGGGAGGAAGTGTCGATCACCGATTTGTTGGGATGAGGTCGGTGAGCGGAGTTTATTGGGACCAGAGATGTTGATCCAGACGACGGAGAAAATCAAGATTATCAGGGATCATCTCAGGGCAGCTCAGAGCAGGCAAAAGAGTTGGGCAGATTCTCGGAGGAGGCCATTGGAATTCGGAGTTGGAGATCATGTGTTCCTGAAGATTTTCACCGACTAAGGGAGTGATCCGTTTCGGCACTCGTGGGAAACTAAGTCCAAGGTATATCGGCCCATTCGAGATATTGGATCGAGTGGGAGATGTATCTTATCGATTGGCGCTGCCGCCATCGTTGGACGGAGTTCATAATGTTTTCCACGTGTCTCAGTTAAGAAGATATGTGAGGGATGACAGCCATATTTTAGATCATTCCGAACTGGAGTTACAACCAGACTTATCTTATCAGGAGCAGCCAATGGCCATCTTAGACAGGAGTGTCAAGACACTGAAGAGCAAGGATATACCTTTAGTATTAGTGTCTTGGAACCGCCATGTGCCAGGAGAGGCCACATGGGAGCGAGAGGACGTCATCCGAGAACGATACCCGCAACTCTTCACCACTTGGTAAGACTCTTCCCTTCTATCTCTACCGTTATATTCCATCTATCATGTCTTTTCCTTGTTGTCTTTCATCTTGCGAAATTTCGAGGACGAAATTTTTGTAAGGTGGGTAGATTGTAATACCTCGTTTCCGGAATACGTACTTTGTTGCGTATTCAGCTTTTCAACCGTATTTTCCGAATTACCATCCGTATTTATCCGATTTCAATTTCAAATATCATTTTCCAATTATTAGATTTTATGTGATTTTCTGGAATTTTCTAGAATTAAAATGAATTTCTTCAAAACCGGTGTCGACCAGCGCCGCTGATCAATTTTCTGATTTGTATTTTCCAAACTGTTAGGAATTTTCAGAAAGTCCTTTAGACTTTATTAATTAGAATCCTATTTCTTAAATAAAGCCTTTTTCTGAGGATTTTAGGATTTTGTGAAAATTCCCACGGAGTCGGTAAAATTACTGATACCGGGATTTTTATAATTAAAACTATAAGGTATTTCTCAGAAAGGACTTCATTTTAAGTCTTTTTATATTATTATAGATTTTTGGTGAAAATTTGGAGTCGTTCCGAGATACTTGATTTCGGGACGTATCCGGTATTTCCGAAATGTTTTCCGTACTTTCGACTTTGTCCCGGAACCCACGGTTTTAATTTCATAATTTTCTGAGTTAGGGAAAATATCCTTTCAATTTAATTTTCCTTCTTTTTCTTTTTCTATTTTCTCTTCCTTCTTCATTAAGCCAAAAGAGTTTTGAATTTCCAAAATCCCAATTATTTCCACCTCTCCACTTTCCACACTCTTCCACATTAATTGCTTCATTAATGACCCTCCACCTCACCTCCAAATGGCTCCATTTGATTGGCCAAGGAAGCCACCTCATCTCCACTTGGCTTCATTTGATTGGTCAAGAAAATATCTCATTTACACATTTGCACAAAAGCCCCTCTCTTTCTTAAAATTCCATCCCCTTTACAAATTCAAAATCCTATTTAAACCAACCCTTTACATTTTCATCCTTTACTTCATTTCCTCAAGAATCCAACCTTAGCAAAATCTCTCTCTTTCTCAAAGCAAACCCTAGGTCTCCTTGCCATCTCAAGAACCGCAACTTGGATTTTGGGATCGTCCGAGTTATCGCCGAGAATCAAGTTGGTATTTCGGCTCGTCCGGAACTCGTAGAAACTCCAAACGACCGTTCGAGGTGAGTATCTTTACTCACCAAGACTAGTAATATTCTTAGCATACTTGTATTGATAGATCATGTCACTTTATGTTATAAAAATCCTATTTTTATCCCTTCAAACAACCACCACAAAATCTGGATTTTTAGTCAGACCACAGCCTATTTCAGAACATCGGTCGACAGGCCCTATGGGGGCAGTCGACCGATATGCACAAACGTGCACAGAATTGGGCTAGCGGTCGACCGGTCCATAGACCAGTCGACCGGCTAGGAGACCTGGAGCTCACCTGGAGCCCCAGATTCGGTACGGTCGACCGGCAGTCGACCGATACCCTACCGCCCTTGCAAAGCCCAGTCGACCGGCAGTCGACCGGTCGATTCTGGAGCTCACGCACTTTGGCCAGTCGACCGGCAGTCGACTGGCAACCCTACCGCCTTCACAAACCCCGGTCGACCGGCACTCGACCGGAGGTCGACCGCCAGTTCAAAACTGTGCCAGACTTCTGTTTTCTTTTCTGTTTTAAATTTTGATCGTTCATTGATACATGTATGATATGCTAGTATTGTTTATGCTTCCTAATTGATACCACATGACATGTTACTTGATGGATCTCATGGCTTATACTTCATGACATGTTACCATGTATCTTCATGTTAGACTTGTTAATTAAAATGTATATCTCCACTTTATCATGCTATCACTTGTACCAAGCATGATTGATTTGACCTTTACATAAAATAGACCAACTTATATTGGGTCCGGGGGAGACCATGCGGATATCGATTGTGTTCGTGTTTACAGTGGTTTTAGGAAGTGTTGTGCAACCCATGTTCCAGTCTGACCTGCGGTACACCAGGGGACTGAGGGGAGAGCTTGCTCCCTGTATTGCTGGTACCATATTGATAAGGGCATACATAAGTCCCTTTTATTGAGGCCTAGCGGCTGGGTTCCGTTACAAGCACGGAACATTATTGGGCCGTTATCCCGGCATGCACGGGATCCACTGTAAACATAGTTCATCGATACAACCGCTGATTTCCAATAACCCCCTTGCTTTATTGGGATATGGATCTATGTGCACTGGGACGCTGGACCACATAGCTAGATATCACGATGAAACAAGTAATAATAATAAGACATTAATTGTAGATGTATTGTTTTAGGACTTTGGATTTCCATGCTTTATCCTTTATATTGCTATATCTTATTTACTCGTATCCATTAGCCATTTGGCCATATCTCGTTTATTGTTATATGTCTTGATTCTGTGGATTTGCATATTCAGATTCCGAGACTTGGAACGAAGTGGATCCATCCACTGAGGACCAAGAGTACTTCAGTGAGCAGGCCGACCAGCTCTAGTTCCTCCAGTGCCGTACTCTTTATTTTGGCTCACGCGTCTTCCTTTCTTACGTGAGCATCTTGTATACATTTGTATATCTTCTTTTGGACTTGGTTTGAAACAAAACACTTGTAAGTGTATCAGTTCATAACTTGTACTTGTACTTTATTGTTGGCATATATGAATATACCACGCTTGTGTTATACTCTGATCCTGTATTGTATTGTACTTTTACGCTTAGCGTATATACGTGGGGGCAGTTCTGACCTACGTATATACG
>JAVJIF010023963.1:0-81382 GCA_038442645.1 Agave tequilana
CATCAGCATGTATGACTGGCATGGACCGTATTGTAATATCTCACATTCCCTAAGCTTTTATGGCTTCATTGACAAGACTTCTCTGTCAGTTTTCGTAGCACCAACCGAAATGGGTTGATCATTATGTTAGGTTGACAATTGCTTGAAAAAAAAATGTTGGCTAACATTAACATGCTCACTTCTACTAATACAGTTAAACTTTTAATTTAATACAGAATGTGTTATATGTGCCTGTTAATTTCGTAAGGGTAATTTAACCATGAACTTAGAATATAGAAAGTCTAAAACACTCAGATAAACTATGCAGGACAAATGATGGGCCAAAGTACTAGAACAAGGGTACAAAACCACAGTGAGCCATTTAAAATAAGAGAAATGAACTAAGCCTGATCTACATAACAAAATATCTGTTTAATAATACAGATGAATCCTAGTTAGGGGTGAGCATAAAATTCGGTTTAACCCCAAGAGACCAACTGAACCGACACTCTCTTTTAGGGGAGAATGGTTCAGCATTATCATAAACCAAACTAACTGAAATAACTGATATCAAAATAAATGAAGGTTTGTTTGTTTCTACTTTTTTCTTCCCCTTTTTGGGGCAAAATTTCAAAAGTTTACATAATCTTTTATAAGTTTATATCAGGACCCTTCTAAGTCCCTAAAGAAAGGGGAGACTGGGAGGGGAGATCAAGAGAAATCTACCCACACCCCCCCCCCCCCCCCCCCCCCCCCCCAAAAAAAAAAAAAAAAAAAAACCCACCGTGAAGCACTCTTTCGATTCTCAAACTCAACACTCTTGATTCTCGAACTTAACGCTCCGTTTCTCTTTCCTCATCCACTCATCCCCCAACCCCTCTCTCCCAAAGGAGTTGTGCTTCCACAAGATCAGGATTCCCATGATTAGGGGTGCGAATGGGCCGGGTTGGCCCGGCCTACCTGCACGGGCCCGGCCCAGGGCACGCCCCTTCCTACGGGGCGTGCCCGAGTGGGCTAATGGCGGCACATGGCCCGGCCGGTCTGGGGCCTCCCCCAACGGCTATTTTTTTAGCGTTTGCGGGCTGCGGGTGATTTTTGCAATTTTTTTTGCAAATCCCCCAACGACTATTATGGGCTGAAAAAAAACCATTGGGGGCTATTTGTAAATTTTTTTTTACAAAAAGCCCCCCACAGCTAGAATGGGTCAAATATTGATATTTTTGTAAAAAAAATTACATTTTAACACTGTCTTCCCTTTTATAAATACACTATCTTCCCCACCTCATTTTATCACAGCAGAAACTCTAAAAATCTCCAAAAAATTCTCTACAAATTTTTACTCTTTACAAATTACAACTTCAAGTTCTCAGGCTCTCTAGATCTCAAGCTTTCTCTTATGTGACAACATGTTCCGGGTATTTATATTCTTCTCAAATTTAGTTAACATTCCAATAATTAAAATGGATCCACACTCTTCATCAGCAAGCTATAGTCATGCTTCTTCTTCTAGGTATCATGCTAATTGAGATTTGACTAGCAACAATGGGATGATTTACATATGCCTTTACCCGACACTCCAACTCTTTCATTCACAGAATTTCAATCCACAGATTTTACTTCTTCTGAACCTGTTAATCCACCTATTTCTATCAAACTATCAACTTTCAATACAGAGGGAAAATTTAATTTTGAAAATATTTTAAAAAAGGAACTACTAATGGAGTTAGGAAATTTTGTCCATGTTTTTCCTATGCTTTTCCCAATAATTGTGGAACTGGCGCATTAAAGAGGCACATTAGGGACAAACACCACAAAAACCAACCACGATAAACACAAATTTTCACTTTAGGTGGCACACTAAGCACTTTAATAATAGTCGTCAAACAGGTAAAACAAATCTAGCTAAATATCTTATTCAGAGTGAACCTTTTAGTTTTGTTGTAAATGAAGCATTCACAGACTTCACTAGAACTCATAATCCAAATTTGATCAGTTCAGTAAGGATACTATCAGAACGGAAATATTTAGAATTGTTGAAGAATGAAAATAAATTTTAATTATAACTTTTTCTTTTATGTCACAAAGAGTTGCAATTAATTCTGATTGATGGGAAGCTTTTAACGACTTTCATTGCATAGTTGTTACTGCATATTTTATTGTTTCTGATTGGGTTTTCAACAAAATAACTATTGGTTTAAAAAAATTTATTTTCCTCACAATACTTCAAATCTTAGACTATTCATAGGGTTGTTAGAGATTTTAGAAGATTGTAAATTTTTTCCTATTTTAGTTGATAATGCTAGCAATAATACTGCTGCAATTGAGATTTTAAAAATTATTTTAAACTGATTTTGGATGGCAAACTTTTTCACATTCGGTGTTAATGTCACGCCATTAACTTGTGTGAACGGGATGATTTAAAAAGTATGGATAATTATATTCAAAATTAAGAAATATTATTTTATTTATTAAAAGTTGTGGATCAAGAAGGCAAACTTTACAAATTTGTTCCGGCTTAGGCCTACCAATAAACGTTTATCTCAAGATATAAAAACTTGTTGGAACTCAACATAAATATGTTGAGTAAAGTTATTCCTTATCGAACTGCAATAGATCTGTTAATTTCCAAAGAATTGCCAGATCTATTTTATTTCCGGTGACGAATGGAAAATTTGTGAAGTAATTTGTGAATTTTTAAAAAAAATTTGAAAGAGTAATAAGATTATCTTCTGGGATTTATTATCCCACAACTAGTTTAGTGTTTTACGAGTTAACTGAAATTACTTTAAGTGTTTTCTACATACTGAGCTAACTTTTTGCTTAAAGATATTATTTTTTCCTATGAAGGAAAAACTCAATAAGTGTTTTAAAGATTTTCTTTTATATTTATTTTGTGCTATTATGGATCCTCATATTAAATTTGAAGGATGTAAATATTTACTTGAAAAGTTTTATGATAAAAAAGAAATATACTGATTCTACCCTAATATGGATAGATACTGAGAATTCTATAAATAATTTGTATTCCTTATGAAACACAATTTGAAAATAAACAATAATTTAATCTCCCAACCTACTTCGTCTAGGAGTAGTTCTTTATTATCTGATTTATTATCAACATCAAAAAGATCAAGAAACTTCAACACATTAAATGAGCTTCATTATTATACGACTCGTGTCATAGCTCCTGACATTGATGCAGACTTGGGATTTGAAAATTTAATCTTTTGGCCTGTGAAAATCACAGGAGTCAACTTATCCTGTGTTTCATCATCACACGATTTACTAACCTCTTTGCCTCCACAATAACATTGGAGTCTGCTTTTAACATAGTTGATTAAGTGCTGATTGATACGAGGAACCACCTGGTGTCAGAAGCCATCGAGATGACTTTCTGCGGGAAGAATTGGTCAGGCATGGAGACGAGAAGCCAAAATAAATCAGTCGAAGAAATCATTGAAGACTCTCCAGAAGATGATTGAAGAAATGAAGATCTACAATAGTTGTCTGTTAATTTGTATGTATGAAAAATTTATTAAAAGACTTGTAATTTCTAAATATGAATGATAAATTTCTAAATTTTTAATCTTGATATTTCAATTGTATTTATATCAATTTATCCATTCTATTGAATATAAAAATTACATTTGCATTACACAACTTGTAGCAAATTTGTCAAATTTGTGGAATTTTTATTAAAATTTTTTGGAATTTTATTAACTAATTAATGATTTTTTTGACCCGCAAAGATCGGGCGGGTCTGTGGGCCTGGCCCGACCGAGTGCCTCAAGCGGGATCGGGCCAAGCCCGGTCCATTTCACATTCCAAGCCATGATTAATGAGAAGCCCCCATTTCCACTTTTGCTGATTCCAGTCTAAGGGCTCAAAGGAATGGGGGCAGCGGTCGCTTCGTGGGTAGTGCTGATGGCGGATGCAGAGGGAGGAGATCAGTTCAAGAGGATGGGCTTTGGGTCAAGAGGATAACTGGATTTTGGTTCTTACTGTTCAGAAAAAAATTGGGTTTTTGTGGATTTTTGAAACAAAATCACTTTTACGTCAAATTTGGAGATCAAAATGCCTGATCTCAACAATTATAACATGATCAAAATGCTCTTCTAAATTATACCTCTAGATAGAATTAGAACAGCATGTCTGTTAAAATTTTTTTAGTATTTTATTTTTGATCAAGGTAAGATTTTGTTTTTATTTGGTTCTGTGATCTTTGTAGTTTGACCTTGATTCATTCTTGATCAAGCTTACTTGGTCTCCGGTTTGATTTCTTGGTTTATCCTTATTTGACTTCCAGAATTGATCAAGCCCACAAAACTGAACCAAACCAAAAATAATTTGGTTTTAGTTTGCCAAAAAACAAAGATGCAAAACCAAACTGAACCAAGTATTTGCACATCCCTAGGCACAGAAGTCTACCTTTGCAAGTACTCTTATCCCTTTAACAGTATTGCAGGCATCCTTACCTCTTTCTATAGTCTAGAACCATGGCAATTTCTGTTGTCAAATTGTGTTGTGTAGGACACCGTATTAGGGACACGACATCCTTGCCGGTGTTAATGCCGTTTTGTATGCACTCTTTTAGAATTTGTTGCGGAGTGTCATATCATGCCGTGCCCAAGACAGCATGTCCATGTCCATGTCTCTTAGCTAATAGGCTTAACAAGGAGACAGGTCTCCATATTCACCAACTAATCATTTATGCAACTTGGCAAACCACTCGCTGGCCCAAAGTTGCCCTTGCAGTAAATTCTCCACCAATTTATAAGAGGTTGGAATCAGGATCATATTTTTGATAAAGAAAAGTGTTTCTAGCTTTTTCAACTTGAGGCCCCCCCGTTCTACAGGAAGGATTGCTCACAAAAACATTTACACAGAGCTGAGTGAGAATTCTGAAGGTCAGGCTTGGACTGCTTGAAAGACAGTAGAAAATACAACATGGATTGTCCTAGTAAAATCCTCACTATCAACTATGACTTTGAAGTGTCTAAATGCATAGATACTGAGTATATGCACTGTGCATCACAGGAAACATAACCTACATCCTAAACCTAAAAAAAACCAGGTTTCCAGGTATTGTGTGTTTGCTCACACAACTTGTGTGAACACGCATGCATCACGCGTGCATTAATGATGGTGTGCACCAAATAAGGCTATAATCACAATGTTGTCACACAAGCACAATGCTTGTTAATGCAGTTTCAAATATCAGATATTTATATTCACAGCATACAGAGACACAAAGGCTGTGTGCACTAAGGATACAACCACAAAGCTGTGGCACATAAAGCACAATGCTTGCTAGCAGAGTCCCCAGTGTCCGAAGTTCAGTTTCCGAGCACCCAGACAAGAAGACACAAAGGCTGATGTGCACTCAGTCAAGAGGAGTGCTGTCACATAAAGTGCAAATGTGCAATGCTTGTTACCATGGTACAAATATTATAAGTTTATTCTCATTTGGTTTTGCTTTGTTTCAGGTATATAAAGGTCATCTAATTCACTATAGTAGAAAAGAAAAGACACAAAAACAAAAAAAAAAAAAAGGATCACTCCTGCAAAATAGGAAGCGGGAGAGAGGACTTCACCTCATACATCGCTTCTGTCAAAATATTCTCCAATATTGATCGCAAACCTCGAGCCCCCGTATTTTTATCCATAGCTTTCTTTGCAATTAACTGCAAAGACTTTTCAGTGAAATGTAGTTTGACCTGGTACACAAAAATCAAACAAATACTAAACAAATCTTTCTGCACTTGTAAATGTTACTGTCTAAATGAAAAGGAAAAAAACACTTTATGCGTATATATAATTATTTAAAAGAAAGAAATGTCAAGCCCAGACTCACATCATTCATGTGGAACAACTTTGCGTACTGTTTGCCAAGTGCATTTTTGGGTTCTGTAAGAACCTGAGGAGAATAAAAGTAGCAAAAAAAAAAAAAAAACATCGTAGTTAAGAGTATTGAACATAAAGTCTACACACTCATACTCTTTAATCAAAAATGCAACTATATCATATAAAGCTATGTTTATAAAAGAAATAAGTATTAACAAAATAATTGTAAACAATACAAAATCTCTGGAAGGAAAAGAATTAGTATAGCGACCCATGTATATGCTAGATATGACAGAACTAATATTACCTGAACAAGTTGATCCTCATTTAGAGCAGACAAGCTAACAAGTATCGGGAACCTCCCAACAAATTCTGGTATCAGACCATATGCAATGAGGTCACCACTTTCAACCTGGGAGTAATAGTTTTGGTAAGTACTTCAGCTAGATACATAGCTCAAGGCATACAGTAGCATGTTTCTCTGAGGAGCTGGTATAATGTGGACCAGCAGGACACACCACTCTCACTTACTGATTCTAATAAAGACGAAGTTATGACAGCATTCGTTAGCCCACCGCTCCTCATGTTTGCACGGACAGGTGCTCCAAAACCAATGGAAGAATCTTGCCGCCTGGTTGAGTACAAAGAATGTAAGTCGTAACACGAGTTGTAGAATCAGATTGAAGTGCAGTGTCAATTAACCTCTCTGAGATTGTCTTTTCTAAATCAATAAAGGCACCACCACATATAAAGAGAATATCTTTAGTATCAATCTGCAATAGGACCCCCAGAGTGTAAGTGGCATGAAAATTGACAACATAAAATGATTTAAAAAATGGCATGGCATATAGTATCCTGTATGTTGCTTTTGTAGAAGCAGATGTAGGAAATGGAAAGAAACATCTTGGAACAATAACCTCCAGAGTTCGGAAAGAAACATCTTGGAACAATAACCTCCAGAGTTCATGAATGCATGAATAGTTACCAAAGGACAGATCTTGTAAAACCATAACATGTACATACACCCCATGACTACATTGATATCCCCCCCCCCCCCCCACCACCACCACCACCACAACAAACCAGAGATTTGTTCGCAGTACATCCATTTCTTTTATAATTGGAAATAAGATTGTTGAACCTCCAGGTTTCATATAGCCAGAGATTCTCTTAAATTGAAATTTTGTTTTTCTAGTTATAATTTGAATTGGAAGGACAACTTTTGTTGTACTTTGGTGCTGCTGTCTTCTACTTATCATCAGGTTTCTTTGACTTTCTTGCTATAAACTGTATTTATTTTTCTTCAGTAATTTGACTCCTCTCTCACTGTTTTCTTACTCAAACATCTCTTATCAGGTTTATTTTTTTTATTTAGCATCTTCATTACGCTTCAGAATAAAATCAGAACTGTGCACCAAATTTGTCAAGCATGTATACATATACCTCACTAATTACTATAATTTACTGACATAATGAAGACAAAGCATTCAAATCAGAACTCAAACCCAAGCAGACAGCTTATTTACTGACATAATAGTCTTCATTAGTGAAAGAGACCAGGTTGTTAATTATGATGAGTATAAAAAGTTATTGAAGCTGCAGTTCAGTATTAAAAGCCAATTACATTCAAGGAGAGCAAATAATTAAGGCAACCTGAACTACCAGGAACATAATGACATGTGTCTAAATGTTTCCACAACATCGGGAACTTAGTTTTGAATGTAGAAGTACCTGAATATTGTCACCGCGTGGATGCTTACGCGCTCCTTTCTCTGCACATTGACAACCTAAAATGGAACAATATAGGGTAGAGTTTCAGAGGGCAAAATTTTAGCTTATTTAACATTTCAAAAGAGATTGTACAAACTTAAGTTGACTGGGAAACAAAAATGTAATAATACTAAATTCATAAAGGTGACATTTTGAAATGAAAAATTTAGGAATTAGGACATGACAAACATGAGAAGTTATTGGCTGGGCCTGTATCATGTAAATGTTACCAGAACTACGTCGGATGTAACCAGTAGTTGCGGTATGGATGCTTAGACTGGTCTTGATCCAATAAGTACACCTGAACCTTGTGCGAATCTAAATATCTCAGAAAATTGGCTAAAACTGATACATATTGGCCACATCGTATAAAACTTCAACATGCCATTCTAACCTAACCCAACCCAAACAGATAGATACACCAGACAGTGGCTGGTCATGGATACCGGAGGAGATCCAAGGTTTGAAGTGCCAAAAGTTGACACTGACTCAGGGGCGGAACCAGGATATTTTTTGGAGGGGAAGTCAATAGTATTATAAAAAATTAAAAACATATATTTGTATTAATAAAAAGTACCAATTTTTCTAATAAAATGTAAAAGTATTCCAGATTCAATTACATTGTGACAGTAAATTTTCTAATGAAGTTTATAGTTTAACAAAATTTACATCATTAAAAGGTAAGGGCATCTGAAAACATAAATATTCAGTGGATTTTTTTTTATTTTAAGAAAAGAATTTACTCTTGCTGACAAAAAGAGAGAATTTAATTGCTCAAAGGGGGCGGTGGGACCAAATTCACGGAGTAATTTCAGGAACTCGACCCGGGGGCAGTCGCCCCTGCCCGCCCTTGGTTCCTCCCTTGCACGCACTTGTAATGCTCAAGAGACCCTCATTTAATAGTCAAAATTACAGAGCTGACAACCCCAACCGTTAAAAACTGAAAATCATTCTATTATGCCTATGACTGAAATCCAATCAATTAGAAAAGAATATAATAATGTTGAGTACCATTAGCAATCCTTTATTATATCTGGTGGAATACAATATGATAAATCATATCATATAGGTTTAAGATCTTTTATCTCAGTAAATACTCTTTTTATATTGGTGTTTAACCAATAAATTTTTAAATTCCTTAGTTCCTTTGATATTATTAGAGCTTGCTAAGTAGTTCAATAACTATTAAGAAGCAACTAAAACTGATCTTCTCATCATGTTTACTTCTCTTATTATTCATGTAAGTTAGAATAATAATTCAACATAATATCTTTATACATCAACTATTCAATTATAAAAGTTTTGATGCAGATTATTTTAATCTTCGTCATCACTCAAAATGAAAATCCAATTATTGTCAATTTAAAATATTTTATTACTTTTGTAATTAATTTTTTTAATTTTTTAAACCATTGATATCAACAATCCAATAATCCTGATAAGTTGATATGGAACTAATACCCAAGAAGGCAGGCACAAAAGACAGATACCAGAGTCCAAAATCTTGCTGAATATGCTAGATTCTTCAGCTTTGTTAACCACTTAATGTAACTATGAACAAAACTCCACCACGTGTAAAGATCTTTCTAGATAAAGATATTTAATCCATTTGTAGCGGCTTTGGAATCTCATGGAACACCATAATAATCTGACTTTGGTACTTCTGAATGAATATCAACTTAACAAGGAGTCATGACTATATATGCATTACACATCTTTAGAACAATCATGTTACTCACTGGTTGAGCTAAGACTGCAAAAACCAAAGCAAATGAAACTTCTGTTAAAAAGTAAAAGGAGCCAGGGACAGTGGTAAAGAAGTATGACTCATCAGGTGATTCAGATTCCAGACCACAGTCCTTGAGGCAGCACCAAATGTGCGCCTCTTTCAAAAGAAACAAGAAAGAGGGAACAAAACAATAAAACAACTACAGAACCAGCATCCTAGAAAGTCAACATTAGGTCTGATAGCTAGCCATAGAATTTAGTTTCTCCCTTCAAAGAAGTTATTCATTTTAGGGCTCTACACCACAGACAATCCATTTTGATGAGAAAACACTTGGGTCACAATGATTGAGGAATATTTTATCATTTTATGTCTCTGTTCTTTCCATTTATGAGTTTATGATGCTATTTGACCCAATTCATGATTACACAACTTTTTGAATTCTCTTAGTCTCCATAGTTTTATTCTTTCTGGAAAACACTCGCATAATTTTCATGCTACTGAGAAGACTCTGATAGTTTATACATGTGTATAACTGATGAGCAAATTGTTATTGAAACTACAGCAATTGAACTTCCTGGATTTTTTTTCTTTTAAAGAACAGTTATTTCATGTGCATCCCCTACCAAGATGATTGTTTGCCAATGTGAAATTTTTGTTTCGGGATTTAAAAATTTTACAACCAGACCAATCTTAGAAAACAACTGCCTCATAAGCAATCCAAGCAACATTCTAGTTAACAGCTGAAAAATATAAAGTTCTCAGCAATTAAGGATTTAAGTTCTTAGTATCACATAAGCAATCAGTTAGCAAGTCCACAGAAAAAAAATATATAACAGACGTAATTATTTGCATCACAGAAAATCCTAATAAATAAACAAATGATAGTGAAATGTATAAAATCCCAAGAAAATGAAAAGGTTGGTCAGGACTCACAGTGCCTTCCAGCATTTTCAATAACGCTTGTTGCACACCTTCACCAGACACATCTCTACTGATATTTAGGCTCTCAGCCTGCCCATAAATGAAAAGAAATTTAATAAAGAAACAAAATGCAGAATCATACTTTAATATTCATCCTAATATGAATTCAAAGACCTTTTTGGTAATTTTATCCACTTCATCAATATAGACAATGCCCTGCTCGGCAGCTGCCACATTAAAGTCTGCAGCCTGCATAAAACAAAAGAATAATCTGTAATTTGAAAACAAAGAGTTATACATGGCCATAAGCATAACCAACAAGTTTATCTGACTATTCTGATTCCACCATTGTGAATCCTTCACCCTCGATTCTTGATGAAGGCTACATCTAACACTGCTAGCTTTTAACACAGTTGAGCTACTCTACATGGTAACCTCATGATATGTAGAGCAAAGTTTATGCATAGCTTCAATTAGTAAGATCATGTTATCCTCATTCTTGGAGATGAGTCTTAGGCAGCTTCACCATTAGCTTGAGTGTCAGAAAGTCAGCACATATCAACCACTTCCTAACAAAGATAATGGTTCTCTCTTCCTTCTCAATTATCCAACTATTGCTAAAAGATGTCGAAAAGGGGAAAAGGAACAAAATCAATATATATGCTACTACCACTTAGAGTAGAAAAATTACAGCAAAAAATAACACTTGAAAAAAGTCACATTTGTAGGATTAGCTTGACAAGTACCGTTAGAAGTTTGTACAATATAGACTCCACATCCTCGCCAACATATCCAGCCTGTGCACCACATATGTCAATTATAAGTTAGCGAAGATGACCAAATGAAGCTTCAATCATGAACAGCAACATCAATTATTTTATTTTAAGTCTAGTAATGTTGGAACATATACAGATTAAAAAAAAAAAAAAACTTAAACAATGATAAGATTTCAATTACAACAAGATTATGAATCAAAAAGCAGCATCACCTCTTGAGGGAGTAGATTAGTTATTTTTTAGTTTCTAAAACTAAATGTATTGCTTTTTCATATTATATCAGCGAATCTTTTTCTTTTTTTTGGATTTATTGTTTAGTGGTGGTGGTGGTGGGTATGTGTGCCCTTTTTGAGGTTGGAGGGGAGGTTTTTTTTTTCTTCTTTCTTCTTTCTTTTTTCTTCTTCTTCTTCTTCTTCTTCTTCTTTTTTTTTTTTTTTTTTTTTTGGGGGGGGGGGGGGGGGGGGGGGTTGCCTTACGTCATCAACCTCGATATTAACTGATTTAGGTTCGGATAGCTACAGAAGCTACGTCGATCTATGTAACACGTACACTTCTAATATGGAGCCACGTCGTGTCCAAAACGTGTCGGACACATGTGTTGGACACACGTGTAATGTGTATTTTTAAGAATTTATCACGTGTCCGCATGTCGTGTCCATTTCAACATTGCCGTGTCCGTGTAACATAAATGCCGTGAGACTCCAATGGCATTCATGCAGAATCAGTAAAGAGAGTGGGAACACTTGCCTGAGTGAGAGTAGTTGCATCAGCAATAACAAACGGAACATTGACAAAACGTGCCAAAGTTTTTGCCAGTAATGTTTTCCCTGTCCTTGAAGGAATGGTGCAAGTGTGTAAGTAAATATAGGAAGAAATAATTGCAGCAAATACATCACTTTCTTCTAAATATTGTGCATGAAGAAGATTCACATATAACTGTCTTTTATCCTTAACATGGATGCATGCATATTGTCCATTGACCTTATCCTAAATATAGAAATCAAAATAAGAGATTCGAACTAATGATACTTACAGAATAATATAAAATCAACTAAATATTTTGCATTCCAACCTAATGTATTTCTTGAAGTCATCAGAGATTTTCTCTTGTAAGTTGTGACTTTTAATTAAATCGAGAAAAGATAATGCCTTACCGAACAACAAGCATACCAAAGGAAAGGAAGCTGCACTAAATAGAAACAATGCATATGCAAACCTAGAGATAAATGTGTAACGAATTGCAAGTCCAGACATTCAGCAGGACTTTTCCATTAAAAAGAAGTACGACGCATAATACATCACTAGCTTCATGCAGCCTGCCACCTCAACCCAGCAGCCTCTAAGCTCTTAAGACCATCTCAACCGAGCATCATCTCATTTTCAAGTTGCCCATGCAATCACTTAAGCTCTTCAGACCATCTCAACACAGTGCTGAGAGCGACAGCAATAGCAACAACCTCTAAGCTCTTAATAAAAGCTTAGTTTATGGATTCACTATTAACTACAAATTCTCCACAATCTTCCTAGTCCCTATCATTTCATATTTTCATTGACAGTTTATAATTTCAATTCTCTCTCTTTCCTCACTTGCTTAAACATTAAACATTACAAGTGAATGATTCAAATATTTGATAATAGGACTTTAGAGACCTAATCTATCCGTTGATTTCTAAAACAATACAAGCAAAAATCAGAATAACAGAGTTGAAACATCATGTGCAAACCTGCCTTTAGATATGACATAACAAAATTTGAGTATCAAAAACAGCTATAGAGAACCAAAAGGATCACCCAGTTGACAAAACTCCAGAATATCTCTCTCACCTAGGGTACTATTTTAGTTTTATATATATATATATATATATATATATATATATATATATTATATATATATATGAGAGAGAGAGAGAGAGAGACTTGTGCCATTTCGGAAGGATTCGAGACTGAATCAAATACAACCCTACGACATCTGAATGTAAGATTCACTCCGTAGAGGTTGATCTAAATTATTTCAAGTAACTACAAACCAAAAATCATGTATTTTGAATACTTTTTGCCTATCCATCAAGTAGACGCAAAATGAACGGCCGAAAATAGCACATTGCCTAGATCTACGTCATTAGACATACAAATTCTCGATCCGACCATTTCATCATGATATAAACACTTAAAAACCCTCACACACCAATTTTTGTTAGATTTCAGATATTCTACACCGTTAAACTAACCAACTCACTATTTCGGGCATCCATTTTGCACCTACTTGATGGATAGGCAAAAAGTATTCAAAATACGTGATTTTTTGTTTTTAGTTACTTAAAATAATATAGATCAACTTTAACGGAGTAGATCTTGCACTTGGATGTCATAGAGTTGTATATGAGTGGGAAGGATTAAGTGTCGAATCCTTCCGGAATGACACAAGTTTCTCTCTATATAATATATATAGGAAAATCTTCAAATGAGACTTTCTCAAAATAAGTTTCGTGAGAAAATCATATAGAAGTGATTCTGTGGATGATCCGAACCGTTCACCTTGATCTACATACTCTAATTAGGCTACCAATAAAAAATCACGTAATTCCGAACTTTTTTACCCATGCATCAAATAACATATTTATTCTACAGCGAATATAACGTATATTTTGGAACCACTTGTTGTATGGGAAAAAAGGTTCGAAATCGCATGAGTTTTTAGGTAACCTAAATAAAATATGTAAATCAAGATGAATGGTTCGGATCATTCACATGATCGCTCCTATATGGTTTTCTCACGGTCTTCGTGTGAGAGTTTCTCACACGAAGATCTCTCTCTCTCTCTCTCTCTCTCTCTCTATATATATATATATATATATATATATATATATATATATATATATATATATTGCATGTATTTGCTAGATGTCAACTAAATATAGGTATTTAAAAAAAATGCAAAAAAATATATTTCAAAGTATCAATGCTAGAATCCCAATGATCTTTACGCGCACGCGGGTGAGGGGTGGGGTGGGGTGGGGGTGGTCAAGTCCAGGTAACCTGCTTAAGAAACAAGTCAGGTTTGGGTTACACAACTGGACCCCATTATCCACGTTCAGGCTCAGGCAATTGGTTATGATTATTAAACGATTTGCATCTATGTAGCTCTTTAACACTAATTAATATATTGGCAACGGACAGAATCATTCAGGTTTGGGCATAGTCAATCGACTCCAGTTATTGAATGGGTTGGATTCGGGTAGAAAGAAACCATTATGATGTTGCCTAATATATTGGGTTGACCTGACCTCACTGGGCCCAATGCTAACCCTGCAAGAGAGAGAATAGAGGGGGTCTTTTGTGTTTGATTGTGTGCGCATAAGAGGAGGGAATGGGGGCAGAGTTGTTGTGTGGGTCCAGTAAGGTCACAGTGGAAGGAGAAGAGTTGGATTTCCGACCAAGAGCTAGATATGAGAGTTTTCAAAAAAAACATGTGTGGGTGGGTGGGGAGATATTATGGATGGTTCACCACCTATAACAGGGGGAAAGTAAATTTAGTTTACCACAGAAATTGAATTCATTTATTTCTATACAACCAAACACTAAATTTGGACCAAATCCAGGCGCAGGAGTTCACAATAACTAATTAAGAAAACTGGAGACCCTAAGAAATCATTCCGCTATACCTTAGGATTCCTTGAAATAAGGGGGAAATTTCTAATCTCCCTCCTAGCTTTCTTAGTTGGTGTGGTGGTGATTTTCCGTCACAAGCGATTGGACTGTCGATCCTCATCACAAGCGATAGATGTAGTTAGGATAGTGCATGCAAATAAAGCACAACACAAAAATAGACACACATGATTTTACGTGAAAAAATCGGAAAAAATCATGAGAAAGAGAAGAAGCTTCACTATAATTCTCAATTTACAAGGATTATACGAATCTAGAAGATGAGAGTAGGTTTCTATCGGAATCAGAGTTCAGGATCAGAATTGAGTTCTTTTGGTATACCTCTTCTTCATTAGAAGACGAGGTTTACTTATACTCGATTGAACTGTTGGCATGGTGACAGATGTTACGGGCGAGATCTTTGTAACTGCACAATTTGCACATATCGACTTGTTGTAACGGCCACGATCAGTGATGTTGCTTTGTTGAGATTACATGCAGGAAAATTCACCACTATCCATAACTGCCCGCGCTAAGAGGTATCACACGTTATAAACGTGGAGAAAAATAAGGTGTGTAATATCGACGGAGATCGAGAGCGAAATGTTGCTGGAGCTGCTTGGTTCGGAGCTGAAGCCTTTGAAACGGATGAAGCCTCAGAGCAGAAAGGATCTGGAGGTCAGGAAGAGCGTGAACTTTGTTGGAGAGCTCTAATGTCCTCGGAGAGTCGAAGGGTGAGGAACACATGTCATCTTGAATGCGATCAGAATTTGACCGCTACAAGCCTCCGCTCTTTCGCTTGTCGGAGCCTGCGGTCGGAAGTCAAAAGAGCAGAGTTGGTAGGAGACCTTTTAATGCCTTTGATGTTCGAGAAAGGTGAGAATCTGAATCATAAATGCGAATCTTCAGGATTTAATTGCAGGTTGAGCAACTGGCTTCCAGCTGTCACATCAGTCGGCAAGATTTCTCTGAAGTCGAATCCTGTCTCTTCGAATACAGGAGACATAAAAACTGGGAGAAAGGGTTTGTGTTTTGATGACAACGGTTGATCTTCTACTGATTCAATTGACCGAAAATCTTGAGACGTGGACTGGCTTTTCGGTGATTGAAATTTTGAATTGCAGTCGGTTCAGCTTCTCTTCCATCTATAAATAGAGTGAAACTCATGGATGAAAATCATTTTTGTTGTCTTCTCAAAAGAAATCCTTGCTTCAAAACTCCTCTCCTTTGTTATGTTGGATCGCCGTGTCTTCTTTTTTCTCCTCATCACATGGAGGAAGGAAATGTAGGGACGACAGAAGAGGAACCGGTGGTCATGCTCTCACCGCGCGGGAGTCTGGTTGGTGCGATACATTAGTTGTCGTGATGGACCTGTTGTGATACATTAGGTGTCGTGAGAGGGTGTCATCATCAGGGGTGGTAGGGAGTGAGGACTCATGCTCCTACTAGAGCTGATGATTTGGTTCCGAATCGCCCGATTTTTAGGGAGTAAGATTTGTCCTTCGGGTTCTAAACCTCTTTCCTTATAGAGTGTACAAGGAGGAAGAAGGAGAGGGAGCTCATCGATTGGGTGTGCTGGCGAGTGGCATCTTATGATGGGGTTCGGATCTTTCCCTCAGAGCACCTTGAAGGGGATGTGATACCAGGGAATGTGATACCATTACCTTCTTGCGTGTCTTGAAAATTCCATTCCGATCGAACATCACAACCTCATGTGTCTTGTCTGGAAGCCGCAGTGTCACCGTTGTTTTGGACGGCTTCTTAGGGATCCTTGTTCTCCTTGAGATGCGCTGAGGGTGGTGATCTCAATCTGGCTTCCTTGGAGGCATTTTCCAGGCAGAAGGGAGAAAATCTTTCATCAGAAGGATCTCTTATTTTGTGAAGAAACCTCCTAGACTTCTTCCGGGTCTTACGGGCAGTGGTGTAAGCAATGAGTGTTAGGATTATGAAATGACTACATCATAAAGGTAGACTCAAAGATTAAAGAACGGACGTGTGCAAGAATCTGTGCACATGAGTAATCAACTAATACAGGGTATAGTCGACTAATCACCTGGATTAGTCGACTAATACATTGTACAGTCGACTAGGTATGGCCAACAGAGTTAGGGTTCTCAAGATTTGTCAGAGAGTAGTCGACTAGGATTAGGAACTAGTCTACCAATACTATGTATTAGTCGACTAATGCCCTGAACTAATGTTGGATCTAGCAGCTTTCTTTTTGAATCTGTTTTGAGTCCGAGATAGATCGAGTTCTTTTTATTTTGAGGCGGTGATTATTCGTATTGATGGAGTTTGTTAGGACTAGGAGAATTCTATGGTATATAAATAACCCCTTCAGGGGGGCCTTCAATTTAATCCAATGAATTTGTAATTCCTAAAGGTGTAATTTATATAGGTGAGAGATTCGTGAGAGAAGCATAGCCACAAGAGTTCGCTGTTCTTGGCGGCCTCAAGAGCTTGTAATATTCTCAGCATGATGTGCAAGTAATTCTTATTGTACTTCACTAAAATTTTAATAAAGTTTCTCCCCTTCTCCCGTGAACGTACACACGATCTGTTTGATCGGTGAAACCACGTTATATTGTTTGTTGACTTTCTATCTACTTTGGAATATCTTCTTCTCTTCTTCATGTTGCCTTAGTAGATCCTGTGGTCTGTTTCCGTTGCGCTGCTCCAGTCGATCCGGACATAGGGGCAACCCTGGATTCACAACAATTGGCATCAGAGCAAAGTCAACTTGAAGATGTCTGCGATCAAGTTTGATATTCAGACGTACGATGGCATCATCCATTTCAGCAGGTTGCAGATTAGGATGAACGCCATCCTTACCCAGAGCGGGTTGAAAAAATCACTACTCGAAAGGGAGAAAAAAGCCTCAAGACATGAAGGAAGAAACTGACAGGAGTTGGATGGGAAAGCCTCGACGGCTATTCAACTTTGCTTGGCAGATGAAGTGTTGGATGAGTTTTCTACGCAGAAAACATCCTCGTTGTAGGAGCGAATTCAAGACCACTATCTGAAGAAGTCATTGGCGAATCGGCTGATTCCGAAGCAACGTCTCTTTCTTCTCCGCATTCATGAAGATATAGCTATCAAGTCTCACATTGTAAAATTTTCTCTTATTATCAATGATTTTAGATAAGGTAGAAGTTAAGATAGAAGATGAGAATCAAGCACTTCTATTATTGTGTTCTTTACCTTCATCATATAAGAGCTTTAAGGAAGCTATCTATGGAGGCAAGTCAACAATTAAGGTCAATGAGGTCAAGGAGCATCTGCTCAACAAAGACAAAATTGTCACCCAGTTGACGGGTGAGTCTCATCATGATGATTCCGGGCAAATTCATTATTCAAGAGAGAAGAGTAATAATGGAAGTTCCACATGCAACTTAAAATATAGGAATTTGACGTACAAGTATTGTCATAAGAATGGGCATATTAGAGCTGATTATTGCTTCGAAAAAAGAAATAACCAGATGCTAATGTCACTGAATTGATTGGAGAAGATGAAGAACAATGTGACTTCTATCTGTTATAGACAGATCAGTTAGTAACAAAGATAGATGGATTATTGACTCCGAATGTTCACAGCACATCAGTTCCAATAGGAAGATGTTCTCTTCATACACTTCTGTTCAAGGGGAAGAAATTTTCATGGGGAATTCTGCTACAAGCAAAGTAATTGGTGAAGGAACAATTCAGTTTTCGTCTCATGATGAATGCATCACTACTCTTCAAGGTGTTCGTTATGTTCCCGAATCAAGGTACAATCTCATCTCTCTTAAAGCCCTACAAGGGGAAGGGTAGGGTTTAGTGTCAGTTCTGAAGGTGATCTTATGAAAGTCTCCAAGGAGGCCCATGTGAAGTTTCAGACTGAACGTGTCAGCAATGTGTATATGTTGCAAAATTCGAAAGTTCCAATTGGTGGATTGCAGTTATCCTCAGCTTCGGAAGCTGCGATTGTAGAACAACCAGAGACTACGATGGTTTCGAGCTCGGATGTTCAGTTGTACCTCGAAGAGAGATTGGAACTAGGTACACAAGGTAGTCCATATCGCTAATCCTATGGTGGAGCAAATTCTCATAGATCATGTGTAGATCAAGAAGATCGTTGGGTAATAAAATTCAGGTTGGGCCTGAACTTATTCGACCTAATCAAGTTTTGAACCTCATAAGGGGGTTATGGAGAAGAGGGACTGAGATGAAGATGAAGTCAAATTTGTTCAATTGTGCGTGGATGCGAGCACATGGAGCATGATGGCTATTCTCAGATTTGGATGTATTCAAGTCAAGGGAGAGATTGTTAGGATTATAACGTGAATATGTCGTGAAGGTAGACTAAAACTCAAAGATCAAAGAACGAACATGTACAAGAATCTGTGCATAGGAGTAGTCGACTAATACAGGATATAGTCGACTAATCACCAGGATTAGTCGAACAAATACATTGTATAGTCGACTAAGTTTGGCCAACAGAGTTGGGGTTCTCAGGATTTGTTAAATAGTCGACTAGGATTTGGAACTAGTCTACTAATACTATATATTAGTCGACTAATGCCCTGGCCTACTCGACTAATGTCGAATCTGGCAGTTTTCTTTTCCCGGTCTGTTTTGAGTCCGACTTGAATTTGAGTTTCTTTTATTCTAAGGCGGTGATTGTTCGTATTAATGGAGTTTGTTTAGGACTAGGAGAGTTCTATGGTCTATAAATAACCCCTTAGGGTGGCCTTCAATTTAATCAAATGAATTTGTAATTCTTAAGGGTGTAATTCATCTAGGTAAAAGATTCGTGAGAGAAGCTTAGCCACAAGGGTTCGCTATTCTTGGCGGCCATCAAGGGCTTGTAATCTTCTCAGCGTGAGGTGTAAGTAATTCTTATTGTACTTCCCCAAAGTTTTAATAAAGTTTCTCCCCCTTCTCCCGTGAACGTACACACAATCTGTTTGATCGATGGAACCATGTTATATTATTTGTTGGCTTTCTATATACTTTGAAATATCTTCTTCTCTTCTTCATATTGTCTTAGTAGATCCTATGGTTTGTTTCCGCTGCGCCGCCCCAGTAGATCCGATCGTGGGGGCGACCCCTGAATTCACAACAATAAGGTCGTGCCTTTCAGTGGGTGTTCTCTGGAGATGTGTCTTCGGAGTTCTAAGTTGCGGCTGGTTGTAACAGCAAGATGGAGGGATCGAACTGGGATCATCTGTATTTCCAATCAAAAAATGTAGACACGGAAGTGCAATGAAACTTTATATTATCCATGTTAGATATAATCAAGTATATATTTGAAGAAATGTATCGGAATGAAAGAATTTTCGAAATAAAACACATTGCTTTGGAAGAAATGATTGTTTGATTCTTGCTTGGCTTGCTTTACCGTTGGCTTTTTAGAATTGGAATAATCACACCTCTTCAGAGTATTTATCTTTGTTACTGGTATGGTTGGTCTGCCTTGAAAGTGATTTGTAAGCCTGCAATGTTGTTTGCAAATGGGGGTAGTCTCGTCAGTGGTACCCGCAAACTTTTAGCCTCAGAGTGGGGAAAACCCCAGCAACGGAGTTGAATTCAGAGTTGCTTTCGAGTGAGGATTTGACACATCAGCAGAGTTGTAAAGTTGAGACTCTGAGGAGGAAATACCTGCAGTAGAGTAGGAACTCTAAGTGGGGTGGAACCCATAACATAGGGAGCCCATAGGTTGGTGTTTGTATTTTGCGCCCGGTAGAGGGAAACTACCAGGGATACAAACGCTTTCGAATGAGGGGAGGATGGATGATGTACATACAAACATGAAATGGAACAACTTAAATTAAATGTTAGATGCAACATAATAAAAGTAATAAGAGCTAATATAAACTCGACAGAAATTAAAGAGATTGGGCTAACAAAATTATATATACTCAGCCTCTAATCATAAGAAACTAGTACGTCGAGTGGATAATCTAAACAAAGAAATCCGCATGCATATAACATATGTCTCGTGCAATTATAGGCTAAACATGCATAATTTATGTTATCTCGGGATGAGCAATACATACAGGCATACGCAAAGGTTGTATTCGGATAATACCTGGGTGACTGCCTCTCTGAAATGTTTGATTTCTCCAACCTCTAACCACACGAAACTAGTACGTCGAGGGGATAATCCAAAGAAGAAAATCCTAATGTATATACCATATGTTCCATGCAGTTATAGGCTCTCCAAAATGTTCACCTACAAATTTGAAAAGGGGCCTGAATTGGGGGTGTGACCCGATGACAGATCGGATGTGTCTACTCCGAGCGGGTTAAAATCCTCAATAAAGTGACAATACTGATCTCCGAGTGGGAGAAATCCCAGCAGCGAATTGGGCCTCCAAGTGAGGGAATCCCAACAGTAGAATTGGGTTCACTGTCGCTTCCGAGTAGGGAATTTTGCCCCATTAGCGGAGCTGTGAACTTGGTAAAGACCTGAAGAAGGGGTGTGACCCCTTCACAAATTGGATGCGTTTACTCCGAATGAGGATAAGACCCACAACAGAGTGACGATCCGGTTTAGACCTTGCAGAGGGAAGTTATCAGGGATTCATCTATCTGTAGGCTGGCGTTTGTCTTTCGCATCTGGTAGAGGGAAAGTACCAAGGGTACATTCGCCCGTAGGATAAGGGGAGCCCGTACGCTGGCGTTTATGTTCCGCGCTTGGTAGAGAAACTACCAGGGTATATTCAACTCAAGGGAGCCCGTAAAATAACGTCTGTTTTCGCGTTTGGTAGAGAAAAACTACCACAGGTACATTCGCCTGAAGGAAGCCCTAGGTTGGTGTCTGTGTTTCGCAGCTTGGTAGAGAAAACTACCAAGGGTACACTCGCCCGTAGGATGAGGGGAGCCTGTAGGCGGTTGTTTGTATTACCGTCCCCGAGCAGGGGTAGAACCCACAACGGAGCGTGCAAGTATTGAACTCCGAGTGGGGGGATCCCAGCAGCGGAGTAGGCTGAAATGGTTAAGAACAAAATATAATTTTATTTAATAATGAAATAAAAATAGAAGTACCGATTCAAAAATAAGGGTATTGCCCTGTTTAGGGAGATACGAGTGGATCACTCGATCGTCTTGTATTGGGTAATCACGTGTTATGGTGGAGAGGAGCGCTCGGCTGTCCGAATCTGGAGGCTGCTTCAGATGTGAGGACATATTCTTTGAGAAAGCCCTGGCGGATGAGCTCTTCCAGATACCTTCAAAGGCTCTTGCAATGGATGGTCTTGAACCTTTACCATCGTGATAAGAGCAATACTCTTCTGCTCCGAGATGTGAAAGACCGTATTGGATGGGTCTCAGACGCCGGACGCAGGGTTGACGATCCTTGATGGTGTTGAAGACTTCGTTGATGAGGAACCAGAGCGGAGTGAATTGCTCTATCGGCTTGTAGGCTCAGAGCGGACTCGACGAGAGGAACGGAAGTGCTCGTCTCTTATAGACAGGTTACCCCTAATTCTGATGTTGGGCATGGGATGAGGCTTCATGTGAAACTTCGACTTTTCTCCATGGTCGCCAGGCTTCGCAGAGTGGTTGTAGGAAGTCTTCATTGTCTCCTCCAACTGGATGTAGGGTTGAGCTCGAGATAGAACCTCGCTCATCCGAGTGACATGCTTTAAAAATGTTTGTACACGGGGTGAGAGACTTACAGCCTGCTGATGAACGCGAGTGCAGAGATATCCTCACCGCACTTGGGGACCTTGGGCAATTGGCTCTGGAAGTAGCCAATATAAGATTTGAGACTGTCACTTTGCCTCATCTTGACGTTGAGAAGATGGTTGTTCCTCTTAGTTTCCCGACGAGATGCGCACTAGGTGAGGAACGCTTTGAACACCTTCTCAAAGTTGTGGAGAAAATGTGAAGGCAAGAAGTAGAACCAATCTTAGGCAACACCTTTCAGGCTAGAAGAAAGGTGAGACATATGAAGGATCGTTGTGAGAGTGGGCTATCATTTTGTCTCGGAAATGTCTGATGTGTTGGACCAGATCGCTAATTTCGGAGTAGTAGTTGAAGGTTAGAGTCAAGAACTTCCTCTAAAACTTGCACTTTAAGATCTCCTTGGAAAGAGGAGAGACGGAGATTTTCGCAATTAAAAGCATTAGGCGGCTTTGCTGCTTAGCCTCCGCGATTCGTCTTTGGATCAAATCATCGAGGACTTGAAAGTCGAAAAATCCACTGACTTTGGGCCCGTTTGTCTAGTTATTCTGGAGGGCAACAATTTGAGTCTGAAGTCAGTTGTTGAGCTGCCTCAATGCCTCATGTTCACGGATGGCGTTCTCGTGATCGGAGCCCCCTGCTTGCAATTATGATCTGACTAGGCTTGTTGCTCTTTCATCTTCTCTTTCACGTCGGCGAGCATGTAAAGGAGCTGGCTTTCGTGCTGTTACGGTGATTTGCCCCCTAAGGCGAGGAGTCAGTGTCCTCAGCGGTACGCGACTGATCGCCAGCATGCGGGAGGACTGTGCCCCCGATGGTGCTGATGGCATTTAGACGGGGCGCCATTGAGAGTGACAATTTGCTTTTTGGCGCCATCGGTGCTATGGAAGACTTTTTTAGGAAAGTTTTTGTGGTTTTTGGGAGGGCGATTTTGAGTGTGGGGACTCGGATCTCTGAAAGCACCATTTTGTGATGGTGATTTTTCGTCACAAGTGATTGGACAGTCAATCCTCACCACAAGAGATAGATGTGTTGGGATAATGCACGTAAATAATGTACAACACAAAAAAGGACACATGATTTTACATGAAAACTCTTTATCAGGAAAAACCACATTGAGGAGAAGAAGCTTCACTATAATTCTCAATTTACAAGGATTATAGAAATTTAGAAAATGAGTATAGGTTTCTATCCGAATCAGAGTTCAGAATCAGAATTGGGCTCTTTCGGTATCAGGGGTGAATCCTCTTCTTTCATTGGAGGATAAGGTTTACTTATAATCGAATGAGCGTTGGCATGATGACGGATAGTGCGGGCGAGATCTTCGTAACTGCACAATTTGCACATGTCGACTTGTTGTAACAATTGCAATCAGTGGTGATGGCTTATTCGGATTGCATGCAGGAAAATATGTCACTATCCATAACTGCCCGCGTTGAGTGGCGTCAAACATTATAAACGTGAAAAAAAATAAGGTAGGTAACTCTCAGCAGAGATCGAACTGAACTGTTGTTGGAGCTGCTTGGTTTGGAGCTGAAATCTTTGCAACAGATGAAGTGTTGGAGCGGAGAGAATCTGGAGGAGGTCGGGAAGAGTATGAACTTCGGAGGAGAGCTCTGATATACCTCAGAGAGTTGGAAGATGAGGGACATGTGTCGTCATTTTGAATGGGGTCAGAATTTGACCACTAAAGTTGGCATGCATGCATACACTCAAAATGGTAACAACATAGAGGAGAGAATCATCTGCAGTCCAATTCATAGTAAAAATGTAATATAAGCACTAGTAGATACCTGAGCCTGTTGGGCCCATTAATAGAATATTGCTCTTTTCAAGCTCCACTGCATCAGTATCATTTACTGTAGCTTCACCATTATGTGAATCTCCTGCAGACCTAAGTTTCAGCATGAAATCTAATGTTAGTGCAGTGACACATTCCAAGAGTGATTTGGCATGCCCACAAAAATTAGAAGGCCTGACGCAGGAATTATGCAATATAACTTACGGAAGAAAATTATAACAAACATCATTCAATTCGAGAGGATAATCTAACCACCTGGTCAAGGAATCATGATAGATCCTTTTGTAGTGATTGTAGACTGCCACAGAGAGTACCTACAGGCGGTCAATAGTCTGATTTTTAAAATGAAGAACTAACACATACATAAAAATTGATAAATAACCAGAAAAGTACATGTCAGTTTATGCTCCAAAAAATAACTTGGCCCGGAATAGTCAGCCCATTCACATGTCATATAAAACCATCACATGCCCAAATTCAAGAGCACCAATAAAGAACTCCAACTCAGCAAATTACCTTCCTCTTATCTCCCAACTGATCCACAAGATAAGATGACTTGTTGAGTCAATAGAATGCACAAGAACAACTACAAAAGTACGCATTTATTAAATTCTGATAGTTCAGGGTTTAGCCAATGATTTTAGGTGGAAAAACTCTACCCAACTTGGTAATTATAGCAGTTATGTTTCCTTCACATTGCAAAACCCATATGAAACAAAAATTTAAGACAAGAAATGGCTGGCTAGACCACCATTCTAGTTTCAACTTCCATACATTAGATTCCATCTTTAATTTTTCTAGAGATCACAGTAATTGACCACTGAAGCAATTAACCAGCTAAAATTGTTCTGGATTTTCACGAGACTATGCCCATAACACGGCATTTATCCTGTCCAGTGAACAATTAAAAGAACTGTGTATGCTTCACATAGCAAAATTATAATAGAACTTGTAAACAAGGTCTGTGTCAATATGATATAATGAGATTGAATGGAATATGTTGATATAATTCCAAATATCCAACTCAGTCGATTTCACAACAACTACGATTGTTGTAGCCTACCAAGTCAATAGCCTGTGCAAAAGTTTCTCTTTGAAAATGAAGAATGTACAATTGCATAGCCCAAACATTTTTTCCTTGGTTTTAACCAAAGTCATAAGATACCTAACCATTGTCCTTTCTTGATTTAAATAGAAATATTTCAAGGCATTTACATATGGCAAGAAAGTTTTATACAAACATGGCATTTTATCTAGTAAACACAAGAATGTGGCTTGATTCATAGGCGTTGTAGTAAGAATATAAACTCAACTACTAGTTTGAGACAAGACTCACCCCATCAGTACCCCATTATGATGCATAGCTGAATAGTCTAAAAGGAAGTGCAAGAACCATGGTCTAGGAATCTCGGTATTGGTATCGGCCTTGGTCTTGATATAGAACGATATTATAGGGTTAATATTGTACTCAGTACTCAAAACCCGATAC
Source organism: Agave tequilana (assembly GCA_038442645.1). Classification (NCBI taxonomy): domain Eukaryota; kingdom Viridiplantae; phylum Streptophyta; class Magnoliopsida; order Asparagales; family Asparagaceae; genus Agave; species Agave tequilana. Next base: position 25,623 of record JAVJIF010023963.1, read on the forward strand.
GATATTGCTGACATGTATAGCAATTGGCGGATATTTGAAACCATGGTAAGAACTATATTCGTTCATATTCTGATGTATTTATGCGAAAGAAGCATGATTAAGCTTAATAAATTTATATCTCTTCCTCTTATAACAGAAAATAACTTTACAACTTTGATTCAGCCATCTACAAAAGCATGTCAGAACTTTCAGAAATGAGGATGGGTAAATAAGTCAACAAACGATCACAACATCTGTGTTTCACAAAATACAATCAAGTGTTATCTGAATAAGCCCCTAGCGTAGCCTAGTATCATAAATTTTGATGAAATCTGCTCTGTTTAGGTATTTATCACTAGATATGGCAAGTTTTGAAGAGTCTCATAGGGTCTTCAATCCTATGGATTATTAAGGATTAAGGACACTCGTCGATTAGGATCTAACAAGCATTTAGTACATCTCATATTTTCAGAACACAACTAAATTCTCAAATATGAAGGTAACTGAAACATCATCATAGCTAGTTATTCGTGGTAACCTGAGCTAATATATTCCTATATGGACCAAGGACTCCTATAAAGATTTGGAGACAAGAACTTGCCCAGCAAGTAGCAAATGTATTAAAAAAATAATAATAATAAATCAAATTTTCGACCTTCCAGTCGGAAAACTTTGGTATTTAACTTGTAACTATTAAAACTCAACCACCTTCATAAAACAACCAACTTTTCAACTCCCAGAGACACAATAATTCACTACCAATCATTTTCACCTATCAAAACATTTTCACCTGTCAAAATTCAATCAAAAGTCAAAAAGGAGTTACCTTCTTGGCTCGCTCCTGCCCAATAACAAACTTATCTAGTCCCTTAACAATTTCCTTTGGCGTCGGGAACTCGTTCCCCAAATTCGAACCGCCCCAGCATCCTTCCTTTGACCCAAAGCCATCTCCTCCTCCTCCTCTCACCCCTCTTCCACCTCCGACCCTAATCACATTAATCTTCCCCAAGCTTGCCGACTGAGCCCCGGTACCAGACCCAGAAGTTGAATCCCCAGGCTGCTGCCAGATCTCCGGCGGATCCCCGTTGCACCTGGCTGTGATTGTTGACGAGGAGCTGAGGGACCTGCGATCAACGAGATCGCCCTGGAGCGAGGCGAAGCGGCGGGGGTTCCGGGTCCGGGACTCGTCCCACCGGCGGTGGCGAGGGCCGGCCTGGTGTGGGCGTCGGAGAGGCGGCCGTCGTGCATGCGGTGGGACGACAGGTACGTGGATTCGGCGGTCGCCGCGGCCCACCGGAAGGCTCGCGATCGGACGGCGGCGGACATGATTTGATGTCGATTTCACTCCAAATTTGGGGGGTTTTGAGAGGAGAAGGGATTGGAAGCTGACAGTGATCGAGCGAGACGAGACGAGACGAGAATATCTAGGGTTTTGTTTATTTTGATACTCTATTTCGTCTTTTCTTTTTAATGGGAAGAGGGGGAGGAGGGGGAGGCAAGAATGGAGCGGATAGGGTCGAGTGTACAGTAGCCGCGGGAGAGCACGTGGGAAGTCGAGAAACCCCTGGGAGTGTCCACGCTGGAAGTGCCAGCTGTCAATGTGAGACTGGGGGAGGACCAGCGGAGGGCTCGCGTGCCCTCGGGTAATTGTTTTTTTCCCCCTTAAATAGCTGAATTTTAAGAGGGTCCCATCTTATCTGCTAAAACGCATTACCTAAAATAGGGGAGGCCTTATTTATCAACCCATTAAGCCGAACATGGCCCCAAGGCCCAAGAAACCGCCATTCTTGGGCCCTTCGGAGGAGTAATCTTCTTTAATCTTAATTAACATACACACTATGCATTATTATGCGCGTGCTGCTGTTGATGTGCACCTCTGAATGGCCTGTTTGGTTGTTGTAACTGGCCGTAATTCGTAGTCGTAATTGGTAAAGTCTTTTACAATTGTAAATGAGTTACATGTATGTAAGTTTTATGGTGTTTGGTTGCTAATATAAAATTGTAAAGTGGGAAAGTGTATTGTATTTTACGGTGTTTGGTTGTTATAATGTATAAGTCGTAAGTAAAAAAGTTGACCACAAAATTAATTATTTGATGATTTTAAAAGTTTTAATACTGCAAATAAATATTAAAAAGTTAAATATTAAAAAAATTTAATATTAATATATAAAAATAATACAAATTTATATGACCACAAAATTAACTGTAACTGGGCTGTAAGTGAGTGGTAACTGGGTTGCAAGTGAGTGTTAGTTGAGTTACGTAAGTGTTTTGCGAATTACGGTCCAAACAAACGCCGTAGTTGTAGTTGGGTTGTAAGTCATTTACTAATTAGGGACTTTTACGCCTTTTACGGCGAAACAAACGGCCCCACCCCGATCCTTCCCGTCTGTTGTGAACTTGAATTCGGCCCATTCTCCTTCTGGTCCGACAAATGGGCCTATGGGCCTTTTAAGAAAACCTGAAATTAATTTGGGCATTTTAGGCTTTGGGCCGAAAGGCCCATCTGCTAATTCTCGAGCCCATGAGACTGTTGGGTTTGTGAGTGGGCCAGAACCTTTTCTTTTCTCTCCTCGACTCCTCCCCTCTCCTCTGATTCCTCTTCTCAACGAAACAAGGCTCCTGTAGCAGAACACCCTGATCAAGGTTCTGACCCTGCTCTGATCCCTCTCTGACTGCTTCCACTTACAGGAATGTTAAATGTCTGAAGCACTAAATCCTTAACCCTCTTGTTGTGATCCTAATGACACTTCATCTGATATCCCTAATTCGGCAGACTTGGCCAAGTTTAGAAAGATACTTGACAGAGCTACTCATCTTTACCGCCGTGCATCACGGTCTCTGATAATGTCCCACTGAGACAGTTTATGAAGAAGAAAGCTAAGGAATTAGTGGACCTATTAAAGTGTAATAGCTCAATTATCTCAAAGTCTTCATTTAAAGAATAAAGTTGGGGAACAAGAGGAAGAAAAGACAATTATTGGCAAACTTCTCGGCGTTTAATGCTTTCTCATCTCTGAATGCGCTATATGAAGATCTCACAGAGCATGATATGGAATTTCTTTGTGATATGGGTATCGATCCCGTCACTAAGGTTGGCACTTGAACGCTTGAAGTTTGCTTTTTCTGTTTCTTTGTTTTTCTTTGTTATGTATGATTATCAAAAAATAATAAAAAATTACCCCCATTCCTAATTTGTACATTAATATTTTAGTTCTAGTTCATTGAGGACTACTACACTACTCCAAGTATTATTGGAAGTGAGAATCTACGGCTAAAAATACCAGCATTGAGCTCTTAGGCAAAATTGTGGGATTATTATTTTTTCAGTTTTTGCCTTCTTTCTCGTCAAAATTAAAAGCAGAGAAGACAAAGGCGAAGAAATTATCCTCATCTCTCTGTCTCCCCCTATTCTTCCTTGTCTTCGCCCTTCTCCTCGCCGGATCCTCCTCCAAGCTTCTCACCTTCCCGCGAAAAGCATTTTTGCAATTTTTTAAATAAATATATATTACAGATTGTGTTAATTGTATTTATTAGCTGCAGGCTTGACTCCTGCTTGCATTAGGGTTGATGATGAATTCATGCATGCTCTCTGTTTATTTTTTATAGAAATATATATATTATTGGCCATCACTCTGCATTGAATTGCGATTTCACCTTGTTATGTTTTAATAAGGATAAATCTTGGCCGTCAGTTGTTTTGATCTTGTGATTTTTGTGCGATTTTGCGGTAGAAATCGTGATATATTGTGATGATGAGCCGCTTTGACCTTTTTAATTTAATAATTATGAAAACAAGGGATAGAACCTAATAAGGGGGTTTAGTTTTTGTGAGCTTTTGTTAATTATGAAAGTAGCTTTTGATTTTGTGCTTGTTTAGGGTTGTCAAAAATCCTGACTAGTTGATGAATTAGTCTGTCATCAAACCCCAGAGTTATGAGATCCACCAAATAAACTGCAAGATTTGTATAGTTTTGAAACTTTTGATTCATAAAATCTCCAACTAGCTAGATTTTTCGCTTCAAATATTAGGACCATCAAATTTCTTGCTTTCGTTTTGTATGCGAAGAAGTCTCATTGTTGGTGATCTCCTTGTTTCCTGATCCTAATGTTGAACTACGGTCGACTGGGCTCCAATCTTCCACCCGTTGAGGTCTGCGAAGCTAGTATCCTCTCTATCAATCAAGAACGTGAAGACATTCGATATGGATCCATCGTGCAAAGAAAGAGGGTAAAAACAGGAGATAGAATTTTTTAAACTCTATGACAGAACATCGGTCGACCGAGCCTAGCCTTGTGCATGTCGGTTCACCGCCCGGTCGATCGAAGTCCTGTCATAGAGTTTAAAAACTGCTATCTACCTAGCGAAAAATCAAGTCTATCTAATGTAGAGAGAGGGCAAAAACAAGAGATAGAGTTTTTTTAACTCTATGACAGGACTTCGATCGACCGGACGGTCGACTGACATGCACAAGGCTTAGATCAGTCGACCGCTCAGTCGACCGATGTTGCACGAGGAAGAGGAACCCAGTTGGGTTGGTCGACCGGGCGGTTGACCGACATTTCTAGTAAGTCCTGCAATGATAGAATGCATTGAGCGGTCGACCGCACATTTGGGTCAGTGACAGTCGGGTCAGATCTGATTCTGGACCCGACCTGAAGCTGTTTGGGGGTTTCTTCTCCTCCTATAAATAGAGGATGTAACCATATTTAGGGTAAAAGATTTCTGGTGAGAGTTCTTGAGAACCAATTGCAATCCTCTTGTATCTTGTGTAAATCATCAATAGATCTCTCTCTTCTACCTCAGCGACGCAGCCATCTTGCCGAACCTCATAAATCTTGGTCTCTTTCTCTTTGTATGTGTGTTTGCATCTAGGGTTTGTATTCTTGGCATGCTAGAGGACCAACAATTGGCCTCAGAGCACTAGCCAACGCTTGGGCTAAGTTTGGTGGATCGAATTGTTGATTTGAAGCTTGAATTTTCAGAATCTGAAGCTTTTGTTGGATAAAAATCAGTTTTTTATTGGAAAAAAATTGATTTTTATCGGATTGGATCTAGTCTACGATCGTTTTGTAGAGTGGATCTTTAGTTTGAAGCTTGGATCTTGGAGATTGGAAGCTTCGGTTGGATAAAAATCAGATTTTTACCGTATTAGATCTCATCTCAAGCTCTGGTGGAGTGATCAATTGAAAACTCTTCTTAGGATTTCAAATTGGAGGTAAAATTCTAATCTTTGTCATTTGTATTTTCATTCTATAGTAGTTTCTATTTGTTTGGTTATGGGATTTGAAGAAATGGCCGGAGAAATATTCAGTGTGAGTGATTCTTTTGTGCTAAAGAACAATCAGAATGTTCATCACATGAAGATAGATGTGGTGAAGTTTGATGGCACAAACAATTTTGGATTGTGAAGATGCGAGGTAATGGATGCGCTGAATGCGTAGAATTTGGAGGATGCGCTGACAGAAGTAGATGAGAAAGTTTGAAAGAAGATGAATAGGATGGCGGTTGGCATCATTAGATCTTACTTAACACAAGATCTAAAGTATGATGTGATGAATGAGACTTCTACAAAGTCAATTTGAGAGATTCTAGCGAGCAAGTACTTGACAAAGAGGGTCGAGAACTTCTTGCATTTGAAGAGAAGACTTTATTGTTTCTAGTTGAAAGGTGGAATCTCCATTGGTGATCACATCAATAACTACATAAAGCTTCTCGCGGATTTGACAAATTTGGATGTAGTGATCGAGGATGAAGACAAAGCGTTGATATTATTGAGTTCTCTCCACGAGGAGAGATATGAGTGCATTATGCTTACCTTGATCAATGGGAGGACATACCTTAGTTATAGTAAGAAAACTGCTGCTCTTGTGACCTTGAATTTAGGAGAAAGGATAAGGAGTGTTCTACCATTAACACATCGGCAGAGATATTAACCGTTAGAGGAAGTAGTCCAAACTAAAGAAGAGAAATCAGCAGAAATCCAATTGGAAGGCCATGGTTGGTAATCACAAATTGGATAAAGATCAGTGTGCCTTCTGTAAAGAGAAAGGACACTGGAAAAGTGTTTGTCCAAAGCTCAATAAGTCGAAGAAGGAGTCACGATCAGAGGTCAATGTCGTGAGGTCAGATGGTAATGATTCTGACTCTTCTTACTTTTCACTTTCTATTATACCATTAGGCTGTCATTCAGATGTGTCAGAGTGGGTATTGGATACGAGCTCTACCTATCACATTTGTCCTAGAAGGAAGTTGTTTGCTAGCTTTGAGCAGTTAGATGGCGGTTTGAAGTCCATGGGAGATGGTCACACATGTCGGTTGGTTGGTAAAGGTACAGTTCGTATCAGGAGAGTTGAAGGAGGTGAGATATATTCCTATATGATGAAGAATATAATCTCAATTGGAGCTTTGATGTAACTCCCTGATTCTTGATGTACGTATCACAGTATCAGTACTCGATACAGCGTGTAAAGTTAAATTAACCCTTCTAGTAGTCAAATTGAGCCAATTTTAGTTTCAAATATTACTTTTCAATATTTTAAATTTTTTTAAATTTTCTGGAATCTTTCTGAATTATTTTGAAAAATCTCCGAATTCAGTGTAGATTGGTACCGACAATCGGCTCTATGATTTTTAATTTACAAACAGAGTTGAGTTTCTAGAATCCACTTTTATATTATTTATTAAAATCATATTTTCTACTTTAGCGTATTTTGGAGAATTTTTCTGAATTAGTTCAAAATCCGACCAAACCAGTGTTACTCAGTAGCGGCGATACATTTCAGGATTTTTAATTTGCAAATCAAATAGAATTTCTTGAATCCAATTTCATCTTGTTTCTTAGGATAATATTCTCTATTTACAGAATTTTTTGAAACCGTTGGGAGCTATCCAAATTTTACCGACTAAAATAATATTAATTAAATAATATTAAATTCTTTTTCTATTTCTTTTTCTTCTTTCTTCTTCCCCAAGTCTCTCCACCGCCATTACCCCACCACGTTCTCTCTTCATCCTTCATAAACTCTCCCTCTCCTTTTATCTCTCTATTTTACCCCTAACTCTCTTTTCTCTCTCTCTTAAATCCCCTCTTACTCTTTCTTTCTCATCGTCTCTCTCTCTCTCTCCTTCACTATCTCTATTCTAGGCCGGGGGGCTAGACCCGTCGGCGGCACTGCCGCGGTCGCTGCCGGCAGCCATTGTGCCCCTCGGCCTGAACTGCACCGCACCCTCTCTTTTTCCCTCCTCTCCTTCTTCTTCTTCTTGTTCTTCTTCTCCTCTCCTCTCTTTGTTCACTTCTTTCCTGTCTCTCCACCTCTCTCTATCTTTCTCTTTCTTTGGACATCATCGCCGGCGAGGCGGGGATGCCGCCGGCGAGGGGCCGTTGCCGCTGCTCCTTTCCCATGTTCCTTCTCTCTATCTCTCTCTTATTGGTTACAAACCCATTAACTCACACCACCCATTAACCCATATAACCCAAAAACCCAATAACTAAAACTCGTTAATCCAAAACCCATTTTCAATTAAGTAATCGGGTTTGCATTTTGGATCTAAACCTGACCCATTAGGAGCCTAAACCCACTGCTACACCCAATAAGGTAAAATTTCATAAAAATCCCTGTTAAATAGTATTTGTTGCATTTTTATCCTTATTAATTACATATTTAACCCTTTTATATGGTTTCCAGCGTTCAAGCGGAGCATCTGGAGTCCGATCTGGACGATTCTCAAACCCTTGAGATCATAAAAAGATGAGCTACATCCCTGTACTACTTATGTGAGTGTTTTCTTTTTTATAAATTACATTTTAGCATGTGTAATTAAATGAGTTGATTGCTTTATTTATTAAATCATGATGATCGATAAATCACTATAAATATTATTTAATAAATTATAATAATCAAAATATTTCTATAAATAATGATGTACTAATATTTTAGAGTGAGTCCTAATTAATGATAAACATGTAGATGGATTATTTATACACAATAGGTTATTATGAGAAAATAGATAAAAAGGAATTTCATATACTGTTACCTTCACACCGGATATGTTCTGTTACCTCTATTACACCGGACGCTGTCATGTCATGTACATTTATCACAGTTACACAAATACTGTTACCTGTACACGGATATACAGTTACTCCATTATATTATACATTCCCACTGTTACATGGATACTCGCTGTTATTTCATGTGCTAGTATCATCGTTACACTCTAGTCTTTTGGACATTGTTAATTCATATAAACACTTGTTATACAGAATACTATTATTTCATGTACTTGTATCACCGACTACATGGATATGATACACTTGTATTTCATGTACTTGTATCATCATTTCATGGGCACTTTGCATACTAAATGTATTTGTCACATGGATTCATATGTATAATTGCTCTGATTGTTCATGTATTCCTGTTACATGGATTATTGTTACATGGGTATTCTTGTATTCCTGTAATCCCATTACATGACTATTTTCCGTTACTGATATTGATATATATTGTTACTAGACATGTTAGCTATTGATATCCGATATGTGGTGGAGGCTACCTCTTACATCTCACATCTCCTGTTTCCCGTTATCTTGTTTAGTTATGTCAATATAGCTCAGGTCCAGTTATCATGTTATATGTATCATGCACTATAATTGTATTCCTGATATACTGTGTATTTCATATATACTAAATATAACATGGGGATTGGGAAAATATGAACGGTTGATTAGATTTTATCAAGTGGATGTCTGGATCCATATTAGTCCCACTGTAGGGGACATGATAGTGCTAGTTACCTTCCTATTTTTCATTACTTGTTTCATCCTAGCGGGTTGGCCCTGGTCTCAGTAGTTAGGGAATCTTGGTAAGGCCGCGATCTCGGGTATGCATGGGATACACTCACCTGATTAGAGCTCCTCGACCATTGAGTTTTCAATTAACATAATGAAACAGTATAAACAATAGTGACATCAGGAATGCTTGTTATTTGATCACTCTCTCGTTCGAATAATGGTACCCGTATGTCATGCTCGGATGAGTTCGGCTGGAGTGCGGGCTCCGGTATGAACTGCCAGTGGTATGGGACACTAGAAGAGATAAAATATCAGGCGGTACTGATTGTTGTTATTGTATAAATAGCATGATTTGCCTGATACATGTATATTACTATTCAGTTATACTTGTTACTATTTCTGATACTTTGTCCACTATCATGTCACTTATATACCTTGTTACACTTTCTGATACTTGTTACCATTCATGTGGTGATACACTACTCATGTACACGTATACTCTGCATTCAATATATTTTGTTTCATGTATACCCTGTAGACATTGTTACTGCATCATCACATCACTATAATATGGTTACTCTGCATACTTTATATCCACATGTTCATATTCATCACGATACCATTATGCTACTGTTATTATTAAATTAAATAAGAAATATAAAGTAATTAAAATGTACTACATATTATTTATACAGGCTGATGTAATTAAGAACACTTAATACTGTATCTTGTTATGCATATTGAGAATAATATATAAAAAGTATAACTCAATTGACTGTAGATACATAATCCCCTAAAGTGACTATTATTTTTGGTAGCACAACCCGGATATATAAACTGATAGTCATGATATAACACTGGATACTATTGTGGTAAGGACATTGTTATAACATCTAGGTATAGATGATGTTAAAATATGACACTTATATATTTCTCCAAATAGTTATTATCATTATATTGTATCACTAGTATTTAAATATGTATTATATATTATTATCGTGATAGTATTATTATAGTATATATTACTGTTTTTTTATTTTACCACTCACTAAGTTGCTTTCTGATGATTCTGAGTTTGTGTGCCCAGGTTGGAGATTCGAGATATCATAGTACCAGATATTTCACGAGATATACATAGGAGACTCGTCACCTATACTATTCATAGGTATCTTTATTCTCCATCTTTCTGTCCATATTTATCCTTATTTTCATATCTATTATGATCAGTGACCCCTCTTACAGGTATTCTTATACTTATTTAACGCTGGAACTATTGTGTATATTGTGTTTATTTCCTATACTGAGGCTTAGCGTACGTGCGTGAGGGTATTTTCGCCCTGCGTATGTACTTCGCCGTACTGTCTCCGTATCCGTGGGATTGGGATGTTACATTTGAAAGCGGAGGTCATAGAAGGACTCTTGGAGAAGGCGTTCTCAAGATGTCTAGCAGCGTTGATTGTTCTGACGGGCATTAGACGCAACAATATGTACTACTTGATGGGTAGTGTAGTCACTGAATTGGCATCTTCAGGACAGTTGGATGGCTATTCTATTAGATCATGGCACAGTAGACTCGGACAAGTTGTCTTGAAGTTAGATCAAACATTGGGAGGTGCATCGACCTGCCATTTGGAAGCACGTGACAGTTGTGCTCTGGATAAGAAGAAGGTAAAATCGGCACCGATACTCACATTTGCATGGTCTTCTTGAGTTGATTCACGTGGATTTTGGGGTCCTATCAAGACTGCATCACTTGGAGGCCATCGGTACTTTGTCTCAGTTGTAGATAATTATTCTAAGCATTGTTAGATATACTCGATGAGACAAAGAGTTAAAGCCCTATAGTTGTTCGTGAAGTGAAAGAATCTGATGAAAAATCAGACAGATTGGAAGATCAAGGCTCTCCGGTATGATCATGTTGAGGAGTATAAGGATTATTTCCTGCAATTTGGCTAGAACAATGATATTGTTATCCACTTCACAAATGGGAAAGATGGTGTAGTCAAAGAGGTGAACCGTGCCTTGTTAGAAAAGGTTTGATATTTGTTGTCTACTGCATCACTAGACAAATCGTTTTGGGCTGAGGTGATTGAGTATGTTAGTCATCTCTTGAATAGGCTACCGACGACCGTGATAGGAGGTAAGACTCCATTGGAGATTTGGTCGGGTGGAGCTACTCGTGATCATGGTTCACTTAGAGTATTTGATTGTCCGGCCTATGTTAATGTCAAGAAAGACATGTTAGACTTTAAAGTGAACAAATTGGTGTATTTGGGATACAAAGAAGACTTGAAAAGTGTTTACCATTGAATATCGATAATCAAAAAACTTACAAAAGTGTGAAGAGAAAGTTACAAGTAATCAAAAGATAAAAAAGATTACAAGTATCTCTTCGGAGATTTTAAGAAAATGTGCCGGTAGGAGTCTGATAAGCGCGCGATCACTTTATCCCGTTGACGATGCGATGGGATCGATCTTCAAATGTTGTTGCTTGAGAATTTCTCTCACCTGGTTCCAGAGATTCCTTGAAAGAGAGGAAGGCCTTAGGGTATTAACACCCTGAACTTAGAGAAAAATTCTCTGGAGCTTCTGGAAAATAAGGAAAAGATAGTCTTGCTAGCTCTCTCGATGCCTTCAGCTTGATGCCTGATCCTTGCCTGACTCTTGCTTCTATCCGCTGCCTCATGCTTCCTACTCCTTTCTGTTGCCTGCCCCGAGCTCATTCTCAGATGAGCTATTTATAGGCTCTTGAGGGGTGTAACTACCCCTAGAATTTAACCATGACTTCAGTTAGCCTCGCGCCAGAGGTTATTCTGGGCTTCGCACGAGGCTATAACGCTCGTGCGAAGCTGAAATTGGCCACATGTGAGGCTAGACAGGCTCACGCGAGCCCGGTCTCTCCACTGATCGTGGGGCGGAGTGGGCGTGCGTAACCGTCTACTTAAAATGGTATTAACGCCACTAACGTAGTGGGGTTAGCCCACTAAATACTAGATCAAACATTTGACCTGGCCAACCCTCTCATAAGGGTGCAGGAAGCCTCGTACAAGGCTGGGTTTAGCCTCGTGAGAGGATAGTATAGCTCCTCAGGAAAAGCTCCAAGAAAGCTTTAGGCGAAGCTATAATTAGCTTCAGGCGAAGCTGTAGATAGCTTCAAGCGAACCTCAAAGTTAGCTCTTTGCAGAGCTGTGTAGAGCTTCAAGCGAAACTTTCAAGAGAAGCTTCAGGCGAAGCTAATATCTTAGCCTTTTAACAAGGCTATAAAGCTTTGAGTGAAGCTAAAGGTTAGCTCTTTGCAGAGTTGTGTAGAACTTCAAGCGAAGCTCTCAAGAGAAACTTCAGACGAAGCTAATATCTTAGCTCTTTAACAAGGCTATAAAGTTTCAAGCGAAACTAAAGATTAGCTCTTTGCAGAGCTGTGTAGAGCTTCAAGCAAAGCTCTCAAGAGAAGCTTCAGGCGAAGCTAATATCTTAACCCTTTAACAAGGCTATGAAGGTTCAAGCGATGCTATCTTCAGAGCCATGGGTTATTGTTTTCCATTGTATTTGCAAAAGGGGAAAACTTACAAAAAAGAGTTTGAGGAGCTAAATTACAAGTATTCTTAAAAAGATTACAAGTAGATCTTCTCAGAGATTCTGGAGAAGTGTACCGATAGGAGTCTGGTCAGCATGCGACCACTTTGTCCCTTTGACGATGCGAGCGATGAGATTCCCTTCTCGCCTGGTTCCAGGAATCAGAGAATAGAAGGTTGGTAGAACCCTCTTGCTGCTTCTCAAAACGCCTTCAATTAGGAATTCCTTCTCGCCTGGTTCCGGAGATTCCTTGAGAAGAAGGACGATGTTAGGGTATCAACACCCTGGATAGAGAAAGCAATTCTCTAAAAGATCTCTGAATTCGAGAGCGCACGGTGCGTTGTGAAGAAGCCTCTGCTTGTGGAGTCTTCGTGTGCTCTTGCGTATCGCCTCAGAAAAGCTCTTCGAAGAAGTCCTCTCTTGCGTCTGTGCGTGATTTCTCCTTTTGGTGCCCCTGGTGGGCTATTTATAAGGAGAACAAGGGTATAATCGCCCCTTGAAAATATGGAAACAGATTGAATCAAATCTGTTTAAATCTGGAAAGTAGCCTTGCTGCGAGGCTAGGATCAGCTTCTGCGAAGCTAGAAAAGGCAGGTCGGTTGATCCTCTTAGTCTGTTTTGATCCTTTCTATATCGTTGGAGGATTTTCCTGATCTTCTTGCTCGTTTTAGAAGAGTCAAGAGATTATGGCAATCAACTGCCAAATCTGATCTCAAATTTGATCTTGATTGGATTTGATCTGATTAGATCTGATCTCATCTGGAGATTTGATTGGTCAAAGGTTGACCATAGCAGACCAATGGCGGAGCTGCCCGCATTGAGCTCGTAGTGGAGCTAGAGGCAGCTTCTGGCGAAGTCCGAAAGAAACCCTTTGGCGGAGCTGGAAGCCCTCTGTGGCGAAGTTGCGAGTTAGCTTCCTGGCGAGGCTTCGAATGGCTTCGAGGCAAAGTCGAGTGATATTAGCCTCTCAAGCGAGGCTATCCCTTTGGGCTCATGCGATGCTAAGTGTTAGCACCTTAGACCTGCTGAGGTCTGTTTAGAAACAATCCGGGTTCACTGTCTGCTTGCTGGATCAGTGGGGTCCAAGTTGCTTCCTTGTCCCTCGGAGATGGGTGAAAACTGGTCTTCAGCTCGTCTGTTACTTGTCTTTTGTAAATGTCAACAAGTTCAGACATCGTTCGGACCAATAAGAATCTTGTTTTTTTTAAGTGTTAACAAGACCCCCTTCAAAGTTTTCGAAAGTCTGCAATGACTCAGACTTCAAAACACTTTGAATTACTTTGATCGGTGGTGTGTGGAGTATGAACATCGCCATTATGGTTGAGTTCAGCTTCGCTTTAAATCCTACTTTGGGATGTAGATTCGCCGAAGAATTGCACAGAGGTTCGTGACTCTGAGTAGCTTCGCGTGCGGGTAGCTCCGCATCTGGGCTTCTGGAGATACGCTCGCCCTGGAGCGTTTGTCGCTTTCCTGAGGCCAACTGCCGTGGGCCAGTTACGAGGAGGATTACTACTTTCTTCGTGCTGATCGAGGGAGATATTCTCCATTTTGCACGTTTTTGAGGGAGGATATTCCTTTTCTTCAAGGCGCAATAAGTGCCTTTATGAGGGAGACGTTTCTCCCTTTGCACGGTTCCAAGGGAAACCGTCCCTTTTCCCAAGGCGCAGTAAATGCCTTAAATGCGCTCGTGCTTCCACGCTTGAGGCGGCAGCGCTCAGGCCATGGGGCCTATAAATAGGACACTTGAGGTCCTCTGAAGAGAAGTGATCTGCTCTTCTCCTCTTCTCTTGGTTGAGAGAGATACTCAGATCTCTGAAGTAGTGGGAATGCCCACTCTGGTCATTATCCGGCCAAGGACCGGTAAGTCTTGATCATTCAACGACTTCACCGATTTTAGGGAATTCATCTCCCTTAATTCAGCTTTAACAGCTGCTTCAGGGATTAGTTTCCCTTACTCTTCATCTTGCAATTGACTGGTCTGCAGAGAAGGATTTTGACATAGCTTCCCCAACGAAGCCATCATTCTGACTTGATCACAGAAAGATCATTGTATGTTAAGTCCGCTACATAGGCAGAACTTGGGACCTGGTATCTTCAAGGTTGAGCCAGTCTTGCCATATAGGTGAGGCTAAGACTGTGTCCCATAGGATCAGTCTGGCTTAGCCATATAGGCGAGGCTAGGACTTGGCGTTTGCTGAGCTAGCCCATCACTGCTGTGCGAGCGAGGCTTATCCTCTGCTTTAACTGAAATCGGATTGCTTTGCCCCAAAGAATTCGGCTTTAGCGCTTTTGTAGTGTCTTCTGTGTTTAACTGCTAATCTGCTCCAATTTTGCATTGCAGTGAGCTATGTTCGCCGATCTTGTGTCTTGATGAAAGAGACCGAAAAGTTGCCTTATGCTTCCCCGGTTGAAGCTTTACTTTTAAGCAGGAGGAACAACTTGGGGCAGCTGATGTGTGTCCCAGAGACTGTTGGCAGCCTCTTATCCGAGATGATTCGTTCTGAGGTGAGGCTGGTGGCCGCTTCGTTGGAGATGATCCGCTTCGGGAAAGCGGAAGTCACACCTGTGAGATCACTGACATCACTGCCAATTCCCATTATAGGTGATCTATCGTGTTGGCGGCGATAAGTTCATTGCCAATTTTCATCAAAGGTGATCCAGCTTCCTGGGGGCAAAATCTGCCATTATGCAGAAAATTATGGCCCTGTCCTCGTGGCACAACTGGTTACGGCCTTGTGCAGGAGGAAGGCCTTTCGTGTCCAGTTGGTCTGGTTTGGAAGCAGATAAAATCACTTGTATGCCTTTTGCGCAAATAATCCTGTTGAGCAACTGAATCTGTTGTATGAAATACAACTTTGATGTAGTATCAATGTACCTTTCCTCTTAAATCAATGAAAGTTCATTTTCTGCTCATCTGATTTTTGCCTGCCTTCATTGAGAATTGGGGATAGCGGGGCTAAACTTTGTGCAGAGTTAAGGACAGGGTCCTTTTTGAATGAGCTTCGCACGATGCTGGCATATCGGCGAAATGTGCCTTTAGTGGGCTAAGGCAATCTTTTTGGCGAAGTTCTTGATGAACTTGTGCGAAGTCCGCACTTTGACTCATTGGCGAGGTTAAGCCTTAGTGGCTGAGTCAGCGCTTCTCGGGAAGACGCTTTAAGCAACGTTTCAAATTGAAATGGTGGCCAGTGCCCTTTTCGAGGCATCGTTTCAGGCGCTGATTGGCCTATAAAAGCTCGATCGGGCTGAGAAAGAGCAGATCTCTTTACCAGAGAACTTTTGATTCTTCTTCTTCCTCTTTCCTTTCCTCTTTATTCAGAAAGCTTTGAGAACTTTCGCAGCTCTTCAATGGTGCCCAAAAGACGAGCGGGGAAAGAAGTGGCAACTTCTGCAACGGAGGGTCCTTCTCCTCCTCCGGTCATCGAGCGACCAGTCGCCGGTAAGGGACTTTCCCTTCTGATCAGAGACTGCGTCTCTCTTTTAAAGCCGATATTTGGCTATTAGAACGATCGAACATGATCTGTTTTTATTAGGGAATCCGTTTCCCTGAATTTCCCTTATTTTCTTGGACGGGGAACTAAGAACTGAACAGTTCTTGTCTAAGCTTCCGTACGAAGCTATTGCTTGGGCTGTCTTCGTACTGTTGAGGAACAGGATACGGGTCTGTTCCTTCGGTCATGGCCGTCAAGAATGGTTTTTGACGATAATGTCCTATTGATGACGTCAGCCCTTAGGGCTATACCACTTTAAGCGAAGTTAATACTTGGGCATTTTCTGCAAAATGCAGACTTGTCCGCGAGATTAAGTTTTGTTGAAGCTATCGCCTTACTGGCTTTGCTTCACTGGGCGAGACTATACCTTGGAGAAATTTATGTCTTCATGTTATCTTGGCTGGTGAACTAATCATAGTTCGTTTTGTTCTTGCAGTGCACTACATTCCCGGTCCTTTGAACAATCTGTTTGGGATGACCAGCGGAGTTGATGGCAATATTAGCTTGCAATTTCAAGGACAAGCTTCTCTGTTTAGTGAGCAGAGCTCTCTTGTTCGAGACACGCTTATTCACGGTGGTGACCAGCACACCACGAGGAGTATTCTGACTACGGCTCCTCTTGAAGATGTTGACCGTCGGACTTATAGGAAGCATGACTTCATGTTTGGGGATGCCGCGCCAGATCCTGATCACCAACTACAGGCCGGAGAAGGGCAATGGATCTTTCAGTTGGGTGATGAGAGGTTTTACCTTCCATCCAACAGATGACATTTTTCTTTGTCTTCCTTCCAGTGTGTGACGCAGGCTCGGAAGATGGCATGGGATGTGAGCCGAAATACCGACTCCGTCCACATAGGGAGATTGGCACTTCAGTCTCCTGGTTATGCAAGAGCGGGGCCTCCTCATAGCATAATGGGTTTACATCCTGGGAATGTGTCGCGAGAGATCCCAGTGGGAGAAAATCCTGCAGTGGCGCTGACCTTTGGCAACCAATTCTTCAAGGTCAATGGGAACTACCCGGCCACTGACCTCAGGACTCCAGGCTGGATTCACCCTCCGAAGACGTGGTGGGTGGATTTGACTACCTACATCCTTGCTCATTTCGAGGAGGATTTGGAGAGGCTGAACCTCTATGAGGCCGTCAGGGCGACCTGCCACGGCATTGAGATGAATGTGGCGTGCTTTTACGCCATCTTTGAATTATATTGCCCAGCTTCAGGGACTTTCTTTACCCCTGTCGGCGAGTTGGGCATGGCCTTGCATGAGATGTGGGAAATCTCTGCTTTGCCTTTCGGGTCTCTCCCTCATGAAGAATACTTTCCGTGCGAGGCGGAGTTGGCTCTTCTGGAGAAGCAGGAGCCTGCCTTATTCGAGACTTATCGGGAGTTAATGTGCCACTTGCACATTTGTTCCGGCATCCATGGTGGCAGCAAGGGCACTTCCTGTAGCTTGAAGAGCTGGGGGAATTACTTGTTCCCGGATATAAGGAATGCTCCTGAAGCAGCACATTGCGGAGTTGCTGATGGGGATATCTTTGAACGGATGCAGATGCACCTTCAAAGGGATCTTGTCATAACTGAAGACGATGGTCCCTATGAGAAGGGTGCTGTCCTTCGGAGCTTCCATCATCAGGCTCGTCAGCCTACGTCTCGGGAGGCACTGCTGGCCGGTTTCTTAACCGTCTGGCTGAAGAAATGCGTAGTGCCATCTTCTTCGGGTGACATCGTTCATCCGAATGTTTTGCTGCCCGCCGTTCGTTTGGTCCATGGTCGCCGTCTGGGTCTTCTCCCGGCCATGGTGTGCTGCATTCAAAGAGGCCTCCGTGCATTAACGGAGGCTTTTTGCAGCCGCCAGCAACGAATCGTGGAAAGGGAGCCATTTTGCCTTGTGACGGACCCAATCCTAGGATAGGTTTGCCCTACACCTATCTGATGGCGTGGTTCGCCTTACATTGTCCTTCGCTGATTGGAGCTAGAGAGGACCCTCCGCAAGGTGTTCGAATGGGGCTCCTCCGCCGATTCGAAGGACGTTCGTGGCTGAAGAAATACGTGTCTGAGGCCCATAAATTGGTGCGTCGATATGACGTTTACGGTCTCTTCCGCTGTTTTCCCCGTATTCGGGGTGCAGGATACGACGAGGAGTTCCGAGATGCGGGGGAAGGGCGGTCTTCCCTGAGCCGGGGAGTTTTTGAGTGGCTGGTCAGCATCCGGCCCTCACACTTATTGTACAGAAGCGGGGATACCTACTATTTGGAACCTTATGTCCCCAGCAGGTTTGCTCGGCAGTTTGGGTACGACCAGCTGTATGTGGGCAACCCCAATCCTGATTTAGCCTTCATGGGAAGTCTTATTGACGGGGCCCATGCCTGACGATTCTTTACTGCAGGCGGTACTGGGGCGCGGCTGCGTACGCCATTAAAGAGTCCCAATCTTCAAATGACCCTGTGCTTCTGCCAGTGGTACACAACTTCCAACTCCACACCCCTCGATTTCAAGGCCAACAGCTCTGGTGTGAAGTTAATTTCTCAGCGGTTGAAATGGAAGGCTTCTGAGAAGAGGGGAGGCAAAAGGGTCCGCGTCCCGGGCATAGAGGAATTCGTCGCTGTTAATGACAGCGCGGCCTCAGATGCAGGAAGTCCTCGCTTCGAAGCGGGAGCAGGGGCTGAGACTTCTGCGACTGGCTCTGGTGTGATGGGGACCGTTCCCCTTATCGTGTAGAAGAAGTGGAGGAAGAGGATTCTGATGTCCACTTCAAAAGAAAGCGGGAGGGTAGATCTCGTAGGAAGTCATTGACGAAGAAGCCCCATCGCCAGGCTCCTACGGTTGTCGTAGAGGGCGAACCCTCAGCAGCGTTCCCTCCTGCTATCCCGTTAGTAACGGACCCGTCGGTTGCTGAACCGACTACCGGTGAATTTGCTTCGGATCTGGGTAAGATCAACTCCGTCCGTATAATAGGTCTTTTGTGTGTTCCAAATGACTTATTATCAATTCTTCTTGATTGTAGGAGCTGAGGCAGCTGGAGAGCAAGGAGAACATTATGATCCCCTATTTACTTATGGAACTGAGGCTGGTTCTTTTGTCCATCCGGAGGAGTCCGGAGGTGATGCGACCGACATTGGTCCCTCGGGCGCTGGGACTTCCAAAGGAAGCCCTGTAGCGTCGAGCTCTGTTGGATGGTCCACAGGAGATTCGGCGAGCAGGCCGGTCATTCGTGCTGATTCCGCCAAGAATTTTCCGATGGAGCCCATGGAGACTGATGCGGCTGCCGAGATGTTTGAGGCGACGTCATCTTATGGTACTGTCCTGACCTCTTGGCTTCTATTGCATGTTGTGTCCTGCCTAAACACAATTTTGTTGCAGTTGTTCCGCCTCAGGGTGCGTCAACTTCAAGGGAACCAGAGGATCTTCCGAGGAGTCCAGGGGTGATATGAGCACTTCGACCGCAGCGGAGGCTGCTGTGTTGGACGCGCTGTATGGTGATTTGTCCCTTATCGGCCTGAGCTAGCCAAAGGAACAGAGGTTGAAGAGGCGGTAGTCACGGAGGTGTCCTCACTCCGAACTATATCAACGAGTGAGGCGCCGTCAGTTGTGGCACGTGCAGAGCTGAGGGTGATTACAAGCCCTACTTCCCCAACCCTGGTGGTTGAGCCTGCTGTTCAGGAGATGGTTACTAGTCCTACCTCAGCGGTGGCTAGTGCACTGGTTTCAATGAAGACTCCGTCGAGATCACTGATGACTTGTCATGCTGCTGCAACCGGTGTTCCCGCCGTTCTTTCCACAGTAGTGTCAACCAGGCTAATGGATTTTCTTGAGGTTGTCCGTCTACCAGAAGTGGCCGAGATTGAAAATGATTTTATAGGTGACATAGTCGATAGCTTTTATAAAGGCTTAGGGCGATCCATCGATCTGGTATTGAAAGGTTCGACTATGCCGTTCTCAGCGTTAAAGGTGGTCCTTTCCCGCAGTATTGAAAGTATTCGGGACCTTGAAGGGTATAACCAGGCCAGTGCCTTGGAACTCCTGGTAGATCAATTGAGAGGGACGTAGAGGAATGGCGCCTTCTTAGCCTCTCAGACCTGGAATCTTTGGTTGATGAGCGGTTTGCGCGCCTTGTCGTTCAAAAGCATGAAGCCCGTCTTGCCGCTCAAGAAGCCGCTGAGGCTCTTTCCTCTGATTTGAAATCCTTGGAAACAAGGCAAACAGAGGTTGGAAATGTCATCGATGCCTCCACTAGTGCTCTTCTTGACGCTGAAGATAGGACTGCGAAGGCCAAGGAGATGATTAGGAAGGGGAACCTTCTCTTGTCCAAGGCTGAACCGGTGCGTCTTGAAGAAGCTGCGCGGCTTGAGCAGCTCAAGGCTCAAAGTGACAAACTCTCGCAGCAGGGATTGTCACAGAGGGCAACTTTGGCGGAGGTCGAAGCTCGTTTGGCCCTGGCAATGGATTTTAATGAGGCTGAGCTGAGGTCGCAGGCGCTTGCCCAGGCTGCTGATGACCGGAGGACGAGGCTGGCTTCCCTTGGAGAGCGGATCAGATCTTACAATGTACGCCTGTAGGTCGTTGTATATGTGCCTCCATGTATCTCATCCTTTTGGAATCAATGAAAATAATAATTTTTGTTTTGACTCCCTATCGAATCCCCAAATTGCTCCACTTTTTGAATTGTCGGTTCCAAATTGTACTGGTGCCATTTGAGAGAATAGTCCTTTGCTGGATTGAATGCTGAAACTTGGCAGTCTGTCAGTTCAGAGGTCGCGATGACATAACTGGTTGAGGAGCCACCGAGCTTCAAAGTTGGTGATACTTGTCTTTTGTAAATGTCAACAAGTATCGAGACCTGTCTTTTGTAAATGTAACAGGGCTCAAGGTTGAGACTTAGCTGTCTGCTGGTTCAGAGGTCGCGATGACATAACCGTTTGAGACGCCACCAAGCTCAAAATTGGTGATACTCGTCTTTTGTAAATGTCAACGAGTATCGAGACCTGTCTTTTGTAAATGTCAACAGGGCTCAAGGTTGAGACTTAGCTATCTGCTGGTTCAGAGGTCGCAATGACATAACCGTTTGAGATGCCACCAAGCTCGAAGGGTGGTGATACTCGTCTTTTGTAAATGTCAACGAGTATCGAGACCTGTCTTTTGTAAATGTCAACAGGGCTCGGGGTTGAGACTTGTCTTTTGTAAATGTCAACAAGCTCAAAATTGGTGATACTCGTCTTTTGTAAATGACAACGAGTATCGAGACCTATCTTTTGTAAATGTCAACAGGGCTCAAGGTTGAGACTTGTCTTTTGTAAATGTCAACAAGCTCAAAATTGAGACTCGGCTGTCTGCTGGTTCAGAGGTCGTAATGACATAACCGATTGAGACGCCACCAAGCTCAAGGTTAGTGATACTTGTCTTTTATAAATGTCAACAAGTATCGAAATTGAGACTCAGCTGTCTGCTGGTTCAGAGGTCGCGATGACATAACCGATTGAGACGCCACCAAGCTCAAGGTTGTAATGGAATTTGGGAAAAGGTCTCGTTTTCACGGGGAGAAACGAGGGAATCACTGTCATAGGTTTAATGTTAACGTAACAGCGAAATGTATATGTGGTCTTACCATTCTATGGATGAGAATTAGTAAGTGATTTTGGAGGTCTCGTTTTCACAGGGAGAAACGAGGGAATCACTGTCATAGGTTTAATGTTAACGTAACAGTGAAATATATATGTGGCCTTACCATTCCATGGATGAGAATTGGTAAGTGATTTTGGAGGTCTCGTTCTCACAGGGAGAAACGAGGGAATCACTGCCATAGGTTTAATGTTAACGTAACAGTGAAATATATATGTGGCCTTACCATTCCATGGATGAGAATTGGTAAGTGATTTTGGAGGTCTCGTTCTCACTGGGAGAAACGAGGGAATCGAATGGGAACAGGTCCCTTGGGATTTTTAGCAAACCCCCAGCTATCAACGGGTTTGATATGCCTTTACCAACTACCGTTTGGGTTGGGCTAGCCATGCTATTCCCCTCAGCATGATGAGTTGTCGAGGACTTATGTTGGGCTTACAGGCCAACATTTTCCTCTATCCTTAATCGTTAAGGATGTCGGATTATCTGGTTAATATATGCATAACCTCGATTCTCCTTCGGGATAGCCAATGCGTGACCAGGTTCCTACTGGTTTACGGTTGTATTATCTCGCTTGGAGGAAGAGAAAGGCTCTCTTTGTGTGTACTTTGAACACGAAGATCTTGATCAGAGGCGTAATGTTAACTTGATCATGAGAAGGATCCTTGGTTAAGGATAATACTTCTTTAAGAACTTGCCATTGACCGGCATCATGAGTAGGTCGCCATCTGAAGTCATAAGGCGGTATGCTCCGTTTGAATAGACTGTTTCTATCACAAACGGTCCTTCCCATTTAGGCTGAAATTTACTTTGGTCTTGTGCGTCATAATCATCGGTCGTCTGACGGCTAAAACCAGGTCTCCTTTCTGGAAGACCCTCTGTTTGACCTTCTTATTGAAGGCCTTTGAGATTCGAGCTTGATATAGCTCAATATGTTGCTGGGCTTGAAGTCACTTCTCATCTAGGGCTTCGAGCTCTTGAAGACGCAGGCGATCATTGTCTTCTGATGTGATCTTAGTCATTAGAGCGACTCGTAACAACGGCGTCTGGATTTCTAATGGGATGACTGCTTCGCACCCATATACCAAGGAAAAAGGCGTATTGCCTGTCGGTGTTCGAACCGTGGTCCGGTAGGCCCAAAGACACTCACCAAGCTTTTCGTCCCAATCTCACTTATTCGAGGAGACGAATTTCTTGAGTAGCTTGATGATCGTCTTGTTGAATGCTTCCGCTAAACCATTGGCGACAGGATTATAGGCGGTTGAAGCCACATTCTGAATTCGGTATTTATCGCAGAACCGATAGAATATTTTGCTTATGAATTGGGGACCGTTGTCGTGGATGATCCGCCTAGGGACACCAAATCGATAGATGACATGGTGTTTGATAAAGTTAACCACATTAGAGGTCTTGACTTCAGTTAATGGTATAGCCTCCGCCCACTTTGTAAAGTAGTCGGTTATTGCAAGGATGAACCGGTGACCTTTCGTCGAAGAGGGACTAATTGGCCCTACGACATCTACTCCCCATGCTTCAAATGGCCATGAAGCAACAGTCGGGTGGAGCAGCTCCGAAGGCTGGTGTATGAAGTCCGCATGAATCTGACATGCTTTACACCTTCGTGCATATTGGATGGCATCGGCTATCATAGTTGGCCAATAATATCCCAGCCTATGCAACCTGTCTTTAAGCTTTGGACCTGGCTTATGAGCTCCACAAGTGCCGTCGTGCGCTTCTTTAAGCACTTCCTGTGCCTCTGAATGAGAAAGGCAACGGAGGAGGACACCGTCATATGAACGACGGTAAAGTGTCTTCAGAGTTGGATCGTAGTAGAAACGGAGAGACCTTCGTCTGATAGATGCCGCTTCTTTAGGATAGTCTAGAAGTAGACCGTGTAAAGCATAGTCAATGAGAGGAAAGCGCCAGTCTCTTGGTTCAAGATCCGTGGAGACATTATAAACTTCTCGAGTTCTTAGCATGTGCTTGGAGTATACAAGATGTCGAGTTGCGACTGTGAGGTGATACTCGGTGTCGGCTGGCAAGGCTAGTGTCGTTGTTAATGCAGCAAGAGAGTCCGCCTTGGTATTCTGAGATCGAGACACATGCCCGATGTAGAAACCTTCAAATAGGTTGGCCAATTCAACGGCCGTGTGATAATAAGGCACCAAGTCCTCATGGCGGACTTCGTATTCGCCTTTAACCTGATTGATGATCAGTTTTGAATCGCCATAAGCTTCGAGGTAGCGTACCCCCATTCCATGGGCGAGCTGAAGACCGATGAGCAGAGCATTATATTCTGCTACGTTATTGGAGCATGATTTTGTCAAAGAAAATGCTCTGGGAAGAACATGGTTCTGCGGGGAGATAAACACAACCCCCACTCCGGCAATAATCTTGCCTTTAGGGCCGATTCGCGATGCTCCATCAAAGAACATCTGCCACACTTCCTCTTCTGAGGTTGTATAAGACTCGAAGACTTCATCAGGGATATCTTCGTGAAGTTTTGAATGTTCCGGAACTGGATGAGCAGCCAAGAACTCTGCAAGGGCCTGGCCTTTAACCGCCTTCTGAGGGGTGAAGATCATGTCGTATTGAGACAATAAAACTGCCCACTTAGCCAATCTTGAATTCAATGATCCTGGCTTCGTCATAAGAAGACGCAATGGGTTTACTCTGGAGATGACATGTATGGTCTGGCCGACCAAATAATGTTGTGTCTTCTGAACAGCGAAGACGAGAGCTAAACACTCTTTTTCGATAGGGTTGTAGCGAGATTCCGCTCCTATGAGAGTTCTGCTCAGATAATAAATGGCCTGCTCGTGGCCATTGTCGTCCTTTTGAGCGAGGAGGGCACCGAGAGAATAGTCCATAGCTTTTACATAAAGCAAGAATGGTTTCCCTGATGTAGGGGCCACTAAGACTGGAGGTTTTGTGAGGTACCTCTTGATGTCTTCATATGCTTCCTGACAAGCTTGATCCCATACGAAGGAAGTGCCCTTTTTCATGAGTCGGGTGAACGGTTGACAGCGGCCTGAGAGATTTGCAATGAATCTTCTGATATAAGCCAGCCTGCCTTGCAAGCCCCTTAGCTCTTTGAGGTTCCTTGGTGGATGCATGCTCTGGATGGCTTTGACTTTGTCTGGGTCAAGATGAATCCCTTTTGATGTGACAATAAACCCAAGGAACTTGCCACTTGACACTCCCAAGAAGGATTTTGTCGGGTTCATTTTCAGTTGATGAGCCCGCATTATGTCGAACATCGTTCTCAGGTCGCGAAGATGTTCATTCTTGTTGCGGCTTTTGACGGCAATGTCGTCGACATAGCACTCCACCGTTTTTCAGAGATGATCGCGGAAGATCGTACTCATTGCCCGCTGGTAGGTTGCTCCGACGTTCTTCAGTCCGAAGGGCATTACAGTGTAGCAGTATACCCCGAATGGTGTTCGGAATGAAGTATGCTTCTCGTCGTCGGGATACATCTTAATCTGGTTGTATCCTGAAAAGCCGTTCATGAAAGACATCCTTTCAAACCCGCATGTGTTGTCAATCATGACGTCGGTGATGGGCAGTGGGAATTCGTCTTTAGGACAGGCCGTGTTGAGATCACGATAGTCGATGCAGATCCGTATTTTCCCGTTCTTTTTGAGGACGGGGACG
This sequence comes from Agave tequilana, assembly GCA_038442645.1. Classification (NCBI taxonomy): domain Eukaryota; kingdom Viridiplantae; phylum Streptophyta; class Magnoliopsida; order Asparagales; family Asparagaceae; genus Agave; species Agave tequilana. The sequence continues at coordinate 50,736 of JAVJIF010023963.1, forward strand.
ATGTTGGCTACCCAATCTGGATGTTGTTCCTCCCGGATGAAGCCACATGCAATAAGCTTGTGAACTTCGGCTTCGATAGCTTCCATGATGTTTGGGCGAAACCGACGTTGTTGCTGCTTGACTGGCTTGACGTCGGGCTTGATGTTCAGACGGTGCATGGCGACTTGCGAATCAAGTCCAGGCATGTCTTCGTAGCTCCATGCGAAGACGTCTATATACTCCTTTACGAGTATTATCAATTCTTCCTTCTCTGTAAGTGATAGGCTTTCACTTATAAAGATGGGCTTGGGGTAGTCTTGATTACCCAAGTTGACCTGCATCACCTTGTCTTCAGTAGGTGGCTCGCTCAATTCGAATCTCCTTTCCCACTAGAGATTTAATTGCTAGGCCCATGGTTCCTTATCAGTAGCTTCTGCAGGCTCCAATTGACTGCTCGAAGTCATATTAACGGTGAGGTCTTCGAACATTCCTCCTACACTGATATCCGAGTCCCACTCGGAGGATGAGGCCGAATGTGATGGAATTGGTTCATCGTCTTTGAATTGAACCGTTGCTGACGATGTGAGTGTAACATATCCCAACCCCCTGCGTGTACTATCATAGTAATTTGCAGGCTTCCCTTTAAGCACAAAGTTCCGCATCAAGCCGCGCCTTCCTTTTCCAAAATTCAGGCCTGCTCCATGTTTCAAGTCGTATCCCATTTTCTTCATAATATGGCACGCCGGCCGCACGTAATGGAAGAACTGTGGAGTGTCTGAATCTGAACTTGAATCTGCAACTGTGGGTCCCCGTGGCTGGTTTCTACCGAAGATTATCGGTAACTGCCCTTGTTTGGACGGAGGGATCACCAGCGTGGCCCCTTCCATAGCTTCCATAGGTGTGCTGGCCGCACTCGGCTTATGTAAGGGCATATGCAGAGAGCCATCTGTAATGGATTTAACCGACCCAATACTCGCGGGATAATCAAAAGAAATATTATCATTAATTACCCATTCACCTTCATCTTCAGACGGGGTATTACATTGGGGATTATTAAGACATGCGATAATTGATTCGCCGACCAGAATGGCTGGTATGCCTGCTTCGGATTCTGAATCCGACTCATTGCCACTTTCATCATCGTCTGGCAATGGTTCCTTAGGTGTTTCACTGGCCTCTTGATACAGGAGAGCGTCAGTGAAGTAATTTTCCACCCCTTTGAATGGTTGCTTTTCAGCGAAGGCAGTTCGTACTGTCGCCTCATCTTCAACATATTTGAAGCATTGGTGGAGAGTAGAGGGAACGATCCAGTTGGCATGGATCCATGGCCGTCCCAGCAGCAGGTTATATGATGTGTCAGCGTCAATGACATAGCATGTCACTTCTGACTTCAGGCTCCCGATTCTGCAACGGAGTCAAATTTTCCCCAGTGGATGACTGCTCCCGGCGTTGAAACCATATATTGTAGTAGTGGTTGCGGACAACCTGTACAGTGGTATGCCGAGGAAGTAAAGAAGCCTTTTGGGGATGATGCTGAGTGCGGACCCCGGATCGACTTGTATTCTTTCGATGCACGTGAACCGATATATCCGGTGTAGTACAGAGGTCGATCGTGCTTGTTGTCTTTGAGAAGCATATCTTCCGCCGTGAATGTAATAGTGGGCACCTGGATTGTGTATGATGACATTCTGGGTAAGGAGACTGAACGTCGTCGTTAGGGATCTCAGGCATGCATGTCAGAAAGGATTCTGAATTGGCTAGCGCATCCCTGAGTGCTTCTCTTGTCTCTTTTGAGAGGCGAAGGAGCTCGTGTATAGTGATACGAGCTGGGATATTGGCCAGCTGAGCCAATATGTCAAACCGAAAGGGCGTATCAAACCCTTGGCCTGGTGGTTTCTTCAACACGTGGTCGAATCGTACCTCCTTAGGCCTCTCTTTTTCCTTGGTTGGGATTGGGGTGGATGCTGACATTGGTACCGACGTCGTTTGCCGTTGTATCTCGTCGGTAGATTTTTCATACTGCCTCAAGTATGATTTTCGGATTGGGTGCCCGTCTGTTGAGGCGTATCGGCTTGCGCCGTGCAAGCAAGCTTTTCCCTTCTGAATAGCTGAGGGAAGCTGATGTAAGATTACCATCGTCTGGCAGGACAGAGATGACATTGCAAGATTTGCCCTTTAAGTTGGGCTCCTTCGAATCCCGCTGTACTTCTTGGACGAGGTCCGGGTGTATCCAAATAACTTCCCCCGTCTCTAATGTTAGGGGAACGAGGCCCTTATTATCTTGAGTCATGACTGAAGGGTGTCTGACTTCCAACCGTGGAGCAGGGGCTGGGTAGGTCCCGTCAGGAACCGTGACCTTTTGGGTGCTGCCGAACTCAAGAGTCACCATATTGGCAGTGACTTTCTTCTGCTCTGTCTTCAATGTCAGAACCCCGGCATCGATCAGGGCTTGTATTCTGTCCTTGAGGACATAACACTTGTCAGTAGGATGGTGGATCATCCTGTGGTAGAGGCAGTATTTAGGGTCGTTTGTGCGCCCTATCTCATTGGGACGCCGAGCATCTGGCAGTTTCATTGTGTTCTCTTTGTGGAGTAGATGGAATATCGTGACCACCTGATCGTCTTTGGAGGAGTACTGCTTTGGAGGGAACTTAGGCTCCTGATTGTTGAAGCCGCTCTTCTTGGCCTTCGACTGCGCATCTCCAGATAACTCCACAGACATAGTCTCTTTGCTTTTAGCTTGAGAAGATTGCGGTAGGTCGCTACGCCCTTTGTTGTTCATCCCCCACTTGCCTCTAGGGGCGGATGGTTCAACTTTTTAGCCGACTTCTCGGCTATCTCTGCTTGTTCGACCAATTCCTTCCAAGTGTGGGCTTTGACAGCCCCCATGCAAACTTCCACTGGGTCTAAGAAGTTGTGTCTGCATGTCTGTAAGAGCATGGGTAATGGCATCCCTGCTGGGCACATCAAGGATAAATTTCTGAACCGTTCAATGTAGTCACGGACAGATTCGCCCTTCCTCTGCACAGTGGAGAGGAGCTTGTCCATGGTCACTTCGGTATCGTCCTCATAGAAACGAGAGAGGAATCGAGTTTCCAGGTCAATCCAAGAGTTGATAGAGCCCGGGGGGAGACTTCGGAACCAGTCAAATGCCACCCCCTTTAAGGTGCCAATGAATAGCCTAGCCATGATGGCGTCATTACTTATAACATTACCAGTCTGAGACCGGAAATAGTAGATGTGCTGGTTTGGCGAGCTCTTTCCATCATAGGTATGCAATGTTGGTGGTTTGAACTTCGGTGGGTATGGTACTGAATCCCACTCCAGCGGATAAGGACGGACTACCCCTACCTTCTTTAATTATCCCTCTGAGCTAGGGATGCGATTTGAGCTTGGAGGCCCTTAAGGACTTCGGCGTCTAAGGAAGAACCCTCCTTGGATTTCTCCGACTTTGGCTGCTCATTGCTGAAGTGTTCCTCCTCGTCGTGATTGCTCCCGGCATCGTTGTCATTCCGATTGCTGAGGAGTCGAGCAAGCATCTGTTGAATATTATCCAAGGCTTCTTGCTGGGTTCTGGATGTTTGCTCCTGAGCTTCCAGGCGCCGACGAAGGTCGTCGTTGACGTTATCAGCCATATTGACTGATGCTCTGTCTGTTCGCACCGAGCTAACTGTCGCCGAAGAGGCGTACCCACTATCTTCATCTTCTTTGTCCGATGATTGGAGTGATCTCCTGGTCTGTGATGAGGCTAGGGCCGTCGAGGAAGAAGGCTGCCCGTAACTGTAGGGTATCGCCACCCTGGATCTGGTGTTTCGGAAGACACCTTCTTCATGCACCAAGACTTCGCCTAAGCCTGGGCTGTAGTCTGGATCGGGGAAGCTGCGGGTGTCGTCAGATGTTTGACTTCCTCCACGTAACTCTCATCCTCTCCCAGTCATGTTGACGGATGCGGAGGCTGGATCTCGTGAGGTGCTCCTTCTGCGATGCTTCATAGGGAGATGCACAGACAGCCGATCAAAGACTGATTGCTGGCATGGAGGAGTGGCGAGGATTCGTCGTGACCGGCAACGAGCTGAATGGATTGTCACCAGCTGGCATCCCCTTTGTTGATAACAGGGGAAAGTAGTTCGGAAAGACACCGACTTCCGCTTGTTCGCCAAGAATTCCCGCAAGTCAGGCCCATGGGAGCCTACATAATCCTGTGGAGAGGCCTTTCTAGAGCGTACATAGGATGATGTTCCGTTCCTCTTATCCATGCGGAAGGGATTAGCACTGAATAGTACTTCAGTTCTAGCTTCGCCAACAGGTGCGAGCTTAATGTTTGACGAACTGGAGAGCGGAGCACGCTGTGGTGCTTTACCCACTATGCCGCTGCAAAAGGGATTTGCCTTAGATAACACTCTGGCCCTAGCCTCGCGGCCATGGACGCAGTGAGTATGCTGTGGTACAATAGCTTCGCTCATAAGAACGATGCTGGCACAAGGCATTGCTGCTCTTGAATTGGGCGACGGTATGATTGCTGTCTTGACTTTATGATTAGAGCAGATAGGCATCTTGCCTTTTTCTTCGCGAGAGAGGCGCGGTTTAGGCGTAGCTACGCCTGAAGCTTCGGTTGGAGACTTCTGTTTAGGCTTCCATACCCGCCTTGGCAGAGGAGACTTAGGTTCGCAAGGAACCTGATTAGCCACACGCGAGGCTGAGGGGTGTTGGTAGAATTCTGCTTCCGGTTTCTGCTTTGAAACCTTGGTCGTGGAAACCTTCCTATGCTTCCGTGCTCGAAGCATTGGGCCACCCCCAGAGAGGACTTCTTCAAATCTTCCTTGATCGAACTGAACCACCAAGTTCTCACAAGTAAAGGAATCAGACTGCAGACGTGCTTCCTTGTTGCACCAAATAACCGCAGTAGGTTCGCAGAGAACCTTTTCTGTCTCCGCAGAGACTTTCCTTGAAGATTTAACCAGAGAGGCTCTGGCTGCATCGGTTTTTCTGGATTCAGAGTTAGACCCGAAGGTCTGTTCATTGCATTGCGACACTTAATTCTCGGCAGTGGAGAATTTCATCCCCAGCGGAGTCGCCATCTTATTTTCCATTGTATTTGCAAAAGGGGAAAACTTACAAAAAAGAGTTTGAGGAGCTAAATTACAAGTATTCTTAAAAAGATTACAAGTAGATCTCCTCAGAGATTCTGGAGAAGTGTGCCGATAGGAGTCTGGTCAGCGCGCGACCACTTTGTCCCTTTGACGATGCGAGCGATGAGATTCCCTTCTCGCCTGGTTCCGGGAATCAGAGAATAGAAGGTTGGTAGAACCCTCTTGCTGCTTCTCAAAATCGCCTTCAATTAGGAATTCTTTCTCGCCTAGTTTCGGTGATTCCTTGAGAAGAAGGACGATGTTAGGGTATCAACACCCTGGATAGAGAAAGCAATTCTCTAAAAGATCTCTGAATTCGAGAGCGCACGGTGCGTTGTGAAGAAGCCTCTGCTTGTGGAGTCTTCGTGTGCTCTTACGTATCGCCTCAGAAAAGCTCTTCGAAGAAGTCCTCTCTTGCGTCTGTGCGTGATTTCTCCTTTTGGTGCCCCTGGTAGGCTATTTATAGGGAGAACAAGGGTATAATCGCCCCTTGAAAATATGAAAACAGATTGAATCAAATCTGTTTAAATCTGGAAAGTAGCCTTGCTGCGAGGCTAGGATCAGCTTCTGCGAAGCTAAAAAAGGCAGGTCGGTTGATCCTCTTGGTCTGTTTTGATCCTTTCCATATCATTGGAGGATTTCCCCTGATCTTCTTACTCATTTTAGAAGAGTCAAGAGATTATGGCAATCAACTGCCAAATCTGATCTCAAATTGAACTTGATTTGATTTGATCTGATTAGATCTGATCTCATCTGGAGATTTGATTGGTCAAAGGTTGACCATAGCAGACCAATGGCGGAGCTGCCCGCATTGAGCTCGTAGCGGAGCTAGAGGCAGCTTCTGGCGAAGTCCAAAAGAAACCCTTTGGCGGAGCTGGAAGCCCTCTGTGGCGAAGTTGCGAGTTAGCTTCCTGGCGAGGCTTCGAATGGCTTCGAGGCGAAGTCGAGTGATATTAGCCTCTCAAGCGAGGCTATCCCTTTGGGCTCATGCGATGCTAAGTGTTAGCACCTTAGACCTGCTGAGGTCTGTTTAGAAACAATCCGGGTTCATTGTCTGCTTGCTGGATCAGTGGAGTCCAAGTTACTTCCTTGTCCCTCGGAGATGGGTGAAAACTGGTCTTCAGCTCGTCTGTCACTTGTCTTTTGTAAATGTCAACAAGTTCAGACATCGTTCGGACCAATAAGAATCTTGTCTTTTTTAAGTGTCAACAAGATCCCCTTCAAAGTTTTCGAAAGTCTGCAATGGCTCAGACTTCGAAACACTTTAAATTGCTTTGATCGGTGGTGTGTGAAGTATGAACATTGCCATTATGGTTGAGTTCAGCTTCGCTTTAAATCCTGCTTTGGGATGTAGATTCGCCGAAGAATTGCACAGAGGTTCGTGACTCTGAGTAGCTTCGCGTGCAGGTAGCTCCGCATTTGGGCTTCTGGAGATACGCTCGCCCTGGAGCGTTTGTCGCTTTCCCGAGGCCAACTGCCGTAGGCCAGTTACGAGGAGGATTACTCCTTTCTTCGTGCTGATCGAGGGAGATATTCTCCGTTTTGCACGTTTTCGAGGGAGGATATTCCCTTTCTTCAAGGCGCAATAAGTGCCTTTATGAGGGAGACGTTTCTCCCTTTGCACGGTTCCAAGGGAAACCGTCCCTTTTCCCAAGGCGCAGTAAATGCCTTAAATGCACTCGTGCTTTCACGCTTGAGGCGGCAGCGCTCAGGCCATGGGGCCTATAAATAGGACACTTGAGGTCCTCTGAAGAGAAGTGATCTGCTCTTCTCCTCTTCTCTTGGTTGAGAGAGATACTCAGATCTCTGAAGTAGTGGGAATGCCCACTCTGAAGTAGTGAGATCATGTGTCGATTTCGTCCCGAGCACTCAAGCCACATTGTATGTCAATTTCGCAGAGATCGTGTGTTGATTTCGCCAGGTGTTCTTTGGAGTTCGGCTCAGATTTGAAATATTTTCACCGAGGTGGAGAATGTAAAGAGAGGACAAAAACAGGAGATAGAGTTTTTTAAATTCTATGACAAAACTTCGATCGATCGGGGTGGTCGACCGACATGCACAAGGCTTGAATCGGTTGACCGCTTGCACGAGGAAGAGGACCTAGTTGGGTCGATCGACCGGGCGGTCGACCGATATTTCCAGTAAGTCCTGTAAAGACAGAGGGCATTGATTAGTCAACCGGGCGGTCGACCTCACACTTGGGTCGGTCGACCGCCTGGTCGACGACAGTCGAGTCAGACTAATTTTGGACCCGACCTGGAGCATTTTGGGGGTTTCTTCTCCTCCCTATAAATAGAAGATGTAACCCATTTTTAGGGTAAAGGATTCTGGTGAGAGCTCTTAAAAGAACTAATTGTAATCCCCTTAGATCTTGTGTAAATCATCAATAGAGCTCTCTTCTGCCCCGAGGACGTAGGTATCTTACCGAACCTCGTAAATCTTGATCTGCCTCTCTCTTTGTTTGTTTGTTTGTGACCCAGAGTTTGTGTTCTTGGCATGCTCTAGCTCCAACACATCGGTGATCAAAGCATTCCCAAACACAAACATCTCCATATCATTATGCATCCCAAAGGGCAATATATTCTCTCTAGCCTCCGATCCAGCAAAAACCGATCTCATTGTCAAAGAAGGCATCCTTCCTTTCCACCTGAAAACTCAAATATCATCCATCTCAGTCGGGAATGAGGTCTCCATGCTCCTAGAATACTCTTCTGTTCTACTTACGCCATGAAAAAACTCTACAGATCGTTAAGGAAGTTCAAGCTACACTAGAGAATTAAGGTCTCAACCCATCACTCTTTAGTTGTTTTGGCAATAAGGTTCCCCCCTTTGCTATCGTGTTCTAGGAATCGATTGCAGAGCCCGTTATTTGACTAGTCTTGAGATTTCTCAACTGAACAAATTCCCCTGTTTATGGTGAAGCTGACATTTCAAGAAAATCCTGTAATTCCTCTAGATTGCGCCTTGTTTTTGGTGTTAGGATTATGACGTGAATACGTCGTGAGGGTCGACTAATGTCGGATCTGACAGTTTTCTTTTCTGGACCTGTTTTGAGTTTGAGTTGGATTCAAGTTTTCTTATTCTGATTGATGACGTTTATTTAGGATTAGGAGAGTTGTATGGTCTATAAATAACCCCTTAGGGGTGGCCTTCAATGTATTCAAAGAGAATTCCAATGAATTTATAATTCCTAAGGGTGTAATTCATCTAGGTGAGAGATTCATGAGAGAAGCTTAACCCCAAGGGTTCGCTGTTCTTGACGACTATTAAGGGCTTGTAATCTTCTCACCCTGAGGTGTAAGTAATTCTTATTGTACTCCGCAAAGTTTCAATAATGTTTCTCTTCCTTCTCTCGTGGACGTACACACGATCTGTTTGATCGATGGAACCACATTATATTGTTTGTTGGCTTTCTATCTACTTTGAAATACGTTCTTCTTCTCTTCTTCACGTTGCCTTAGTAGATCCTGTAGTTTATTTCTGCTGCTCCGCCCTAGTCAACCGATCATGGGGGTGTCCTCCCCTAAAATCACATCAATTGGTATCAGAGCAAGGTCAACTTGAAAATGTCTGCGATCTAGTTCGATATTAAGAAGTTCGATAGCGGCATCAATTTCAGCATGTGGCAGATTAGGATGAACGCCATCCTTACCCAGAGCGGGTTGAAGAATGTACTACTCGGGAGGGAGAAAAAGGCTCAAGACATGAATGAAGAAACTTGGCAGGAGTTGGATGAGAAAGCCTTGACGGCTATTCAGCTTTGCTTGGCGTACGAAATGTTGGATGAGTTTTCTACAGAGAAAACAATATCCTCATTGTGGGAGCTACTTCAGGACCACTATCTGAAGAAGTTGTTGGCGAATCGATAAATTCTGAAGCAGCGTCTCTTTCTTCTCCGCATGCATGAAGATACACCTATCAAGTCTTACATTACAGAATTTTCTTCTATTATCAATGATTTAGATAAGATAGAGATTAAAATACAAGATGAGGACCAATCACTTCTATTACTAACGCCCCGATTCCCGGCGGGTACGGGGACGTCACTGCGACGTACATACGCAGGTCAGAAGTACCCTCACGTATATACGCTAAGCATCAGTACAACAAGAATCAGAGTACGACAAGGCGTAGCGTCCATTCATATGCCAACATAAGAAGTACAAAGTACAAGGTTATCACAGGATGTGACATACTATTACATATCACATGCATCATATATCACAGCCAAGCACAAAAGTACGATTTACAATATGATTACAAGATGCTCACGAGCTGAAGGAAGGTCCCGTGAGCTAAAAAGGAGAGTCTGGCACAACAGAAGCCGAGACTAGTCAGCCTGCTCGGAAAGGAAAGCTTGATCTTCCACAGAAGGCTCCACCTCGATCCAAGGTTCGGAACCTGAACATACAAATTCAAGGGAGTCAGGACCTCCCAAACAAGTAGAGCAGGTTACAGCCGAGTGGCATAAGAATAAGAGTATGAGAGTTGGTACAATATCAAGAATAATCAGCCAGCGAGTAAAAGAAGCACAACATGTTATAAATGAAAGGGCATTGTATAAGCTTAAGTTACGGCCTCATGAGAATAGTACTTCGAGGGAATAATCCAAACAAGGAAACCCTCATCTATATACCTTCATCTCATGTCACCGTAATCCAAGCGCATACAACCTCCATAGTTAGCGTCTTTTATTATTATTATTATTACTCGTCTTACCCTGATATCTAGCTATGTGAACTAGCGTCCCAGCACACATAGATCCATATCCGAGTAAAGCAAGGTTGTTATTGGAAACCAGCGGGGGTATCAACGAACTATGTTTACAGTGGGTCCCGTGCATACCCGGGACCACGGCCCAGGATGTTCCGTTGCTTGGTGGACGGAACCTGCCGCTAGGCTAACAGGAGGGACTTATTGTATGCCCTTATCATGATGGTACCAGGAAGGAGGGAGCCAGCACTCCCCTCGGTCGCCTGGAGGCCCACAGGTCAGACCGGAAATTTAGTTGCACAACATACCTAATACCACTGTAAACACGAACACATATTGATAGCCGCATGTTTCCCCCGACCCAATGCAAGTTGTCTTATTTTATGATTTATTAGATGATTTATCAGATTCCGGGAATGAGCAAGAACAATCAGGAACGTCATGAATATAGGTATATCAGGAGTACTGGTTCGTACCATAATGTATCACATGTGTATCAGGAGTACAGTTGTTCTATCAAGATGTCAGGTCATCATTCCCGTTATCGTGATAATTATGAAGGTCAAGTGTATCATGCCTTATGTTAATAGATAGCATGATAAGAGGTGATATTCATCAAGTGACAAGTCTTGCAAATAGCAATATAATAAATGACCCAAAGATAATGTTCATAATCAAAGAAGTAATTAACATAAAATTAATCAAGATTAGTCGACTAGGGAGAGAAATTAGTCGACTTATAGAAGGAGTTAGTCGACTATAGTAAAGGGTCAAATCGACTTAAGGAGGCTGCGTTTGGTTGGGTCGCGTCTCAAAAAGTGGCGCGTTTCAAGAAAGTGGTGCGTTTCAGGAAAGTGGGCAGAACGCGGGAAAGTGGGCAGAACGCGGGAAAGTGGGCAGAATGCGGGAAAGTGGGCAGAACGCGGGAAAGTGGACAGAACGCGGGAAAGTGGGCAGAACGCGGGAAAGTGGGCAGAATGCGGAAATGTGGGCAGAACTTTTGAGGGTTGCGTTTGTTAACAAATATGAAATAATATCCAAGTCTTGGCGAGTAGAATTACTCGCCTAAAATGCGTCCGACGCAGAGAAACTCGGTCCCAATCCAAAGGAGGGTACTGGTCCTCACAAGTTGATGGAGAGGGGTTGTGGTAGTTTTGGAGAAGATGGAGGTGCAAGTCTAGTTCACCATGTCAAATCGGGATTTTGCAAACGTTGTTGCGGGGGACGAATCTATAGTCCGTCGGAAAGAGGTCGTCGAGGAGGTGATGATGGTATGCTTGGTGGTGGCTACGGTGGTGCAGGTGGTGGTGGAGATGGTGGTGAAGTTTTTGTGGAGGTGATGGGTTCTTTTGGTGTCTCTTGGTGAAAGAGGTTGAAGAAGATGGAGTTAGTTGTTTGGAAATGGTGAAGGAGATGGAGGAGAAGAAGGTGGATGAATTTGTGGTGGAGAAAATGGATTTGGGTGGGTGGTGGTGATGGCCGGCCAGGGAGCTTGGGGGGTTTGGGTTTGCTGTTGGAGCTTGCTGGAACAAAAGAGATGAAGGAAAATAATGAGAGAGAAGATGGGAGTGCATATATATAGAAGGGGAAAATAATATAATATGAGCCACTCTCACTTTCCCCAAAGAATGGTGCGTTCTCAAAGCTGCGTCTAGGCAAAAAGGAGCCAAACGCGGGATTCAATGGCTGCGTCCAGTAGAAAACGCAGAAGTGCGTTTCAAAGAAAAGACAAAAGGACATGGGTGATTGGACTTGAGTTGGATTGGCCCATAAGCATTAAATGCAGCAAGGGAAGGGTCTCCGCCTTAATGATGGATCCAGTTGGCCAAAACTCGCGTTTGAGGAAGGAGAGAGAAAAATGGAAAAAGAGAAGAGTGAAGCAGTTGAATGATTTCCCGGTATCTGGGAAAATACCGAGAACTTCGGAAAGGTCCAAAAAATTGAAGTATCCCGGAAAGCTCCCCAACAATTCTTAAAAATAATAAATATTACATAAAGATTTTTGGTAGAATCGGTTTTCAGAAATTCTATTCCATTTTCAAAATAAAAATCCTGGAATCCACTATGAACGGTGTCTACACCGGGTAGGCTGGATTTTTGATAAAATCTGAAAAATCCCAGAAAATGCCTGAAGGAAGAAAATATAATTTTAAGAAGGAATGTGAAAGCGGAATCCAGAAATTTGATTCCAATTGTAAATTAAAATTCCTGGAATCAACTAGTGATACTGGCCGACACCGGTTTTGAAGATTTACAATTTAATTCCGAAAAATTCCAGAAAATCATGAAAAATATAGAATATTAAAAAATAATATTTGAAACTAAAATTAGTCAAATCTGAATACCAAGCAGATCAAATCATGCAGTACTGCTATATGAGTAAGTATTTAAATAGCAGAAAATAAAATAAAATAAATAATAATAATAAAATGCACCAAAAATCAGGATACGTAACTGTGCACGTATACCGAGGATGGGGTGTTACAATCTATCCACCTTACAAAAAATTTCGTCCTCGAAATTTCAGGAAGGGGAAGATGACGGTAGAGAGAATAGGAAGAAAGGGTTTTACCAACTAAGTTGTAAATAGATGGGGATATCGCTCACGAATAACGTCCTCCCGTTCCCATGTGGCTTCTCCTGGCACATGCCCATTCCAAGAAACCAATACTAATGGTATTGCCTTATTCTTCAATGTCTTGATACTTTTGTCCAGGATGGCCATCGGTTGCTCTTTATAAGACAGATCTGACTGTAGTTCCAGTTCGGAGTGATCTAGAATGTGACTCTCATCCTTGACATACCTCCTCAACTGTGATACATGTAATACATTGTGTACTCCTTCTAAAGATGGCGGTAATGCCAATCGTAAGACACATCTCCCACACGATCCAAATTTCGAATGGGCCGATGTATCTCGGACTAAGTTTTCCACGAGTACCGAACCGGATTACCCCTTTTGTGGGTGATATCTTTAAAAATACATGGTCGCCTGTTCTGAACTCCAATGGTCTTCTATTCGTGTCAGCCCAACTCTTCTGTCGGCTCTGTGCTGCCCGGAGGTGATCTCTGATAACTCGGACTTTGTCTGTTGTCTGAACTAGAATGTCTGGACCCATAATTCTTCTTTCGCCGACTTCGTCCCAACATATCGGTGACCTGCATTTCCTACCATACAATGCCTCAAATGGGGCCATTTTGATACTAGCCTGATAGCTGTTATTATAAGAGAATTCTACCAAATGAATATAGCCTTCCCATGACCCTCTAAATTCCATCGTGCAGGCTCGTAACATGTCTTCAAGGATTTGAATAGTCCGTTCTGATTGTCCGTCTGTCTGGGGGTGGTATGATGTACTGAATTCCAGACGAGTTCCTAAACTTTCTTGGAGACTTTCCCAGAAATGTGATCGGAATCTTGTATCTCTATCCGATACAATACTAACCGGAACTCCATGCAGACGAACTATCTCCTTCATATATTTTTCTGCAAGAACTTCTGTTGACTGACCTACTCTGAAAGGTAGAAAGTGAGCTGCTTTTGTGAGGCAGTCAACGATCACCCATACTGCATTGTTACCCTTAGGACTGCGGGGTAGTGCTGTGACAAAATCCATGGTGATATGTTCCCACTTCCATTCGGGTATTGGTAAGGGCTGAACAAGTCCAGCTGTTCTCTGGTGTTCTATCTTTATCTGCTGGCAAACTAAGCACTTGGCCACGTACTGAGCTATCTCCCTCTTCATAGCATTCTACCAAAACTGCTGTTTCAAGTCTTGATACATCTTATTTCCTCCTGGGTGTATGGAATAAGCCGAACTATGTGCTTCTGCCAAAATTTTCTGTCGGACTTCTCCTTGGGGAACACAAATTCTATTACCAAAATATAAGGCATTATCCGAATGAATACGGAGGTCAGTTCTCAATCCAGCTTCTATCTGAGCTCTGAATTTCTGTAATCTGGGGTCTTCTTTTGAGCTTCTTTAATCTCATCCATCAGGGTTGATTGAATCTGAAAGGTCATCAACTGTCCTGTTTTATCAATCCCTTGTACTATCATTAAGTCCAATTTTATGATATCCTGAATCAACTCCTTCTGTTGCGTAAGTTGTACTAGCATTTTATTTTCTGGCTTCCTGCTTAATGCATCTGGTACTGTGTTGACTCTGCCCGGATGATACTGTAAGTCTATATCATAATCTGCCATTAATTCAAGCCACCGTCTCTGTCTCATGTTTAATTCCTTCTGCGTGAAAATATACTTTAGACTCTTGTGATCCGTGTAGATTAACACCTTATCTCCCAGAAGATAATGTCTCCAGATCTTTAATGCGAATATTACTGCTGCTAGCTCTAAATCATGAATTGGGTAATTTCTCTCATGTGGTTTCAGTTGCCTGGATGCATAAGCTATGACATGATCATGCTGCATTAGTACACACCCTAGGCCTTTCCTGGATGCATCACTGTATATAACCATCCCTCCTCTTCCTGAGGGAGTTCTCAAAACTGGAGCTGTAATGAGTCTTTCCTTTAATTGCTCAAATGCTGCAGCACATTCCTCGGTCCATATATATTTTTCTCCTTTCCGGGTGAGCTTTGTTAACGGGGCTGCAATCTTAGAAAAATCCTGGACAAAGCGCCTATAATATCGGCTAATCCAATAAAACTCTTAATTTCTGTTACTGTCCTTGGAATTGGCCAGTCCTTCACTGCCTGAATTTTACTGGGGTCTACTGAAATTCCTTATTCTGAAATTATGTGTCCAAGGAAGGCCACACTATTTAACCAGAATTCACACTTGCTTTGCTTAGCATGAAGTTGTTCCTGTTGGAGAGTCTGTAACACTATTCTCAAGTGGTCTGCATGCTCTCTGTCGTTCTTCGAATAGATCAAGATGTCATCTATGAAAACAACTACAAACTGATCCAAATATGATGAGAACACTCTGTTCATCAAATCCATGAAAACTGCAGGGGCATTGGTGACTCCGAAGGGCATAACTAGAAACTCATAATGGCCATAACGAGTTCTGAACGCTGTCTTTGGAACGTCTTCTTTCTTTACCTTTAGCTGATGATAACCTGATTGCAAATCCAACTTTGAAAATACACGAGCTCCATGAAGCTGATCAAACAGATCATCAATTCTTGGTAAGGGGTACTTATTCTTGATGGTAACCTTGTTTAACTCTCTGTAGTCTATACACAACCGCTTACCACCGTCTTTCTTGTTGGCCAATAGCACTGGAGCTCCCCATGGTGAAGCACTTGGTCTAATCAATCCTTTGTCAGAGTATTCTTGTAGCTGTTTCTTTAAAATCTCCAACTCTGTGGGTGCCATTCTATATGGAGCTTTGGATATCGGAACTGTACCTGGAAGGGTATCAATAGAAAACTCAATCATCCTGTCAGGTGGAAGCCCTGAGATTTCCTTAAATACTTCTGGAAACTCATTCCAAACTGGCACTCTCTTCTTCTGGATCTCACCAGCAGTCATCTGTGCTTTTTCCTTGACAGGTTTGTGTTCTCCTTCAAATTGGAACTCAGGCTGAAGTGGTATCTTGAAAATGACTTTCTTGTTTCGACAATCAATGACTGCATGGTATTTACTGAGCCAAGTCATGCCTAAGATTATGTCGTACCCTCTAGTATCTAGTACGAGCATATCTATGGCCAAGGTCCTGTTACAGAGTTCTACAGGCAATCAATACAAACCTTAGTAGATACGACTACTCCATTCCCTGTACTAATCTCCCATTGGTGGTCTAAAGTTCGAACAGGTATATAATGCAAGGCAACAAAACGATCAGATATGTAACAATGAGATGCACCCGAATCAAAGAGGGCAAGAACGGGCTTCGAGTGTACCCTGATCTTACCTGTTACCACTTCTCCAGAAGTTTCGGCCTCTTCCGCTGTCAGGTTGTAAGCTCGTCCTCTTCCACGACCTGCTGCAGCTCTAACTCCCCTCTGGACTGGGCGGATAACTTGCTGTGGGGGAGGGGGAAGGGCTCTCCTAACCATTTGTCCCTGGTTCCTCTGTCCATCTGGCCCTGGAAGTGCTGGTAGTGCTTGGTTGGCTATTCCCATTCTCTTGTGGGGGTAGACTTCTACTGAATGATCACGGGAACCACATGCCAGGCATAACCCATTTGCCCTACGGCAATTCTGTTGAGCGTGACCCGGTTTCTGGCAATAGTTACAAACGGGAAATGGTTGGGTTGTCTGAAAGGGGGCTCGCCGAAATGGTCGTCTCATTGGCGGAACCCTCGCTGCTCTGTATGGACCTCCTCTCCCTGCTGGTGGAAATGGCTCTTCATGGCCTGGTTCCTTATCATGTCAGATTTCCCTTTCTCCAGACCTCGCTCCACCTCTCGAGCTATGGTAAGGACTTGGGAATACGTTTTCAGCTGCTGGGGCATCAAGAGAATTTGAATGTCCATTCGCAAACCCTGTTGGAATCTACTCGCCCGCTTTTCTTCATCAGCCACCATATATGGAGCGAAGCGGCTCAGCCTCAAGAACTCAGCGGCATACTCGTCCACAGACCGGTTCCACTGCTGAAGTCGGATGAACTGTTCTTCCATTTCTTTCTGAGCGGTGGCAGGGAAAAATCTACTATAGAAGCTTTGAGAAAACTGGTCCAAGTGACAGGTTTCTCCAGTCTTGCTTCTTCAGCTAGCCACCAGGTCCTGGCTACATCCTTTAGTTGAATCTTGGCGACCTCCACTTGATTTTCTTTTGGGACCCGGGCTGCGTTCAACAGATCTGTGGTGTCAATCAGCCATTGTTCAGCATCTAGTGGTTTCTCTCCTCCTGTGAATATCGCCGTTGTAACCGCCTAAAGTCTGATACGTTCCCCGGTCTTTGTTCCTTAGGAGTTGCTAACTCTTGCCGAAGGAGTTCCGTCTGCTGTTGCTGATTCTCCATCATAGTCTGGATAACCCTCAGAATCTCAACATTCTCTCCCGCGGGTCCATTCGATGCTTGTCCGGCATTGTTACGACCCGTCCTTCTATCCATACTTATGTTGGTAAAAAGGAGACTGGAAACTGGAAAGATGGAAGGATTTTAGGACACAAGGAAAGGAATCAAGAAGGACTAGATAACTTTGTACATTGTAGTTGGCAATGACAAATTCCATTAATTTGCTGCTTGATTGTACTATAGGTGTGAGAGCCTACGCTCTGATACCAACCTGTAACGCCCCGATTCCCGGCGGGTACGGGGACGTCACTGCGACGTACATACGCAGGTCAGAAGTACCCTCACGTATATACGCTAAGCATCAGTACAACAAGAATCAGAGTACGACAAGGCGTAGCGTCCATTCATATGCCAACATAAGAAGTACAAAGTACAAGGTTATCACAGGATGTGACATACTATTACATATCACATGCATCATATATCACAGCCAAGCACAAAAGTACGATTTACAATATGATTACAAGATGCTCACGAGCTGAAGGAAGGTCCCGTGAGCTAAAAAGGAGAGTCTGGCACAACAGAAGCCGAGACTAGTCAGCCTGCTCGGAAAGGAAAGCTTGATCTTCCACAGAAGGCTCCACCTCGATCCAAGGTTCGGAACCTGAACATACAAATTCAAGGGAGTCAGGACCTCCCAAACAAGTAGAGCAGGTTACAGCCGAGTGGCATAAGAATAAGAGTATGAGAGTTGGTACAATATCAAGAATAATCAGCCAGCGAGTAAAAGAAGTACAACATGTTATAAATGAAAGGGCATTGTATAAGCTTAAGTTACGGCCTCATGAGAATAGTACTTCGAGGGAATAATCCAAACAAGGAAACCCTCATCTATATACCTTCATCTCATGTCACCGTAATCCAAGCGCATACAACCTCCATAGTTAGCGTCTTTTATTATTATTATTACTCGTCTTACCCTGATATCTAGCTATGTGAACTAGCGTCCCAGCACACATAGATCCATATCCGAGTAAAGCAAGGTTGTTATTGGAAACCAGCGGGGGTATCAACGAACTATGTTTACAGTGGGTCCCGTGCATACCCGGGACCACGGCCCAGGATGTTCCGTTGCTTGGTGGACGGAACCTGCCGCTAGGCTAACAGGAGGGACTTATTGTATGCCCTTATCATGATGGTACCAGGAAGGAGGGAGCCAGCACTCCCCTCGGTCGCCTGGAGGCCCACAGGTCAGACCGGAAATTTAGTTGCAAAACATACCTAATACCACTGTAAACACGAACACATATTGATAGCCGCATGTTTCCCCCGACCCAATGCAAGTTGTCTTATTTTATGATTTATTAGATGATTTATCAGATTCCGGGAATGAGCAAGAACAAGTCAGGAACGTCATGAATATAGGTATATCAGGAGTACTGGTTCGTACCATAATGTATCACATGTGTATCAGGAGTACAGTTGTTCTATCAAGATGTCAGGTCATCATTCCCGTTATCGTGATAATTATGAAGGTCAAGTGTATCATGCCTTATGTTAATAGATAGCATGATAAGAGGTGATATTCATCAAGTGACAAGTCTTGCAAATAGCAATATAATAAATGACCCAAAGATAATGTTCATAATCAAAGAAGTAATTAACCATAAAAATTAATCAAGATTAGTCGACTAGGGAGAGAAATTAGTCGACTTATAGAAGGAGTTAGTCGACTATAGTAAAGGGTCAAATCGACTTAAGGAGGCTGCGTTTGGTTGGGTCGCGTCTCAAAAGTGGCGCGTTTCAAGAAAGTGGTGCGTTTCAGGAAGTGGGCAGAACGCGGGAAAGTGGGCAGAACGCGGGAAAGTGGGCAGAATGCGAAAAAGTGGGCAGAACGCGGGAAAGTGGGCAGAACGCGGGAAAGTGGGCAGAACTTTTGAGGGTTGCGTTTGTTAACAAATATGAAATAATATCCAAGTCTTGGCGAGTAGAATTTCTCGCCTAAAATGCGTCCGACGCAGAGAAACTCGGTCCCAATCCAAAGGAGGGTACCGGTCCTCACAAGTTGATGGAGAGGGGTTGTGGTAGTTTGGAGAAGATGGAGGTGCAAGTCTAGTTCACCATGTCAAATCGGGATTTTGCAAACGTTGTTGCGGGGGACGAATCTATAGTCCGTCGGAAAGAGGTCGTCGAGGAGGTGATGATGGTATGCTTGGTGGTGGCTACGGTGGTGCAGGTGGTGGTGGAGATGGTGGTGAAGTTTTTGTGGAGGTGATGGTTCTTTTGGTGTCTCTTGGTGAAAGAGGTTGAAGAAGATGAAGTTAGTTGTTTGGAAATGGTGAAGGAGATGGAGGAGAAGAAGGTGGAGGAATTTGTGGTGGAGAAAATGGATTTGGGTGGGTGGTGGTGATGGCCGGCCAAGGGAGCTTGGGGGTTTGGGTTTGCTGTTGGAGCTTGCTGGAACAAAAGAGATGAAGGAAAATAATGAGAGAGAAGATGGGAGTGCATATATATAGAAGGGGGAAAATAATATAATATGAGCCACTCTCACTTTCCCCCAAAGAATGGTGCGTTCTCAAAGCTGCGTCTAGGCAAAAAGGAGCCAAACGCGGGATTCAATGGCTGCGTCCAGTAGAAAACGCAGAAGTGCGTTTCAAAGAAAAGACAAAAGGACATGGGTGATTGGACTTGAGTTGGATTGGCCCATAAGCATTAAATGCAGCAAGGGAAGGGTCTCCGCCTTAATGATGGATCCAGTTGGCCAAAACTCGCGTTTGAGGAAGGAGAGAGAAAATGGAAAAAGAGAAGAGTGAAGCAGTTGAATGATTTCCCGGTATCTGGGAAAATACCGAGAACTTCGGAAAGGTCCAAAAAATTGAAGTATCCCGGAAAGCTCCCCAACAATTCTTAAAAATAATAAATATTACATAAAGATTTTTGGTGGAATCGATTTTCAGAAATTCTATTCCATTTTTCAAATAAAAATCTTGGAATCCACTATGAACGGTGTCTACACCGGGTAGGCTGGATTTTTGATAAAATCTGAAAAATCCCAGAAAATGCCTGAAGGAAGAAAATATAATTTTAAGAAGGAATGTGAAAGCAGAATCCAGAAATTTGATTCCAATTGTAAATTAAAATTCCTGGAATCAACTAGTGATACTGGCCGACACCGGTTTTGAAGATTTACAATTTAATTCTGAAAAATTCCAGAAAATCATGAAAATCTAGAATATTAAAAAATAATATTTGAAACTAAAATTAGTCAAATCTGAATACCAAGTAGATCAAATCATGCAGTACTGCTATATGAGTAAGTATTTAAATAGCAGAAAATAAAATAAAATAAAATAATAATAATAAAATGCACCAAAAATTAGGATACGTAACTGTGCACGTATACCGAGGATGGGGTGTTACAACTATGTTCTTTACCTTCTTCATATAATATCTTTAGGGAAGCTATCATCTATAGAGACAAGTCAACAATTAAGGTCAATGAGGTCAAGGAGCATCTGCTCAACAAGGACAAATTGACACCTAGTTGACAGGTGAGTCTCATCAAGATGATTTCGGGCAAGTTCATTATTTAAGAGAGAAGAGTAATAATGGAAGCTCCACAGGTAACTCAAAACATAGGAATTTAATGTGCAACTATTATCACAAGAAGGGGCACATTAGATCTGAGTATTGACTTCGAAAGAAGAAACAAACAGATGCTAATGTGACTGAACTGGTTAGAGGAGATGAAAAACAGTGCGACGTTCTATCTGTTATAGACAGACCAGTTGGTAAAAAAAATAGATGGGTCATAGATTCTAGATGTTCAAAACATATCAGTTACAATAGGAAGATGTTCTCTTCATACACTTCGGTTTAAGGGGGAGAAGTCCTCATGGGAAATTTTGCTACAAGCAAGGTGATTGGCGAAGGAACAATTCAGTTTCGGTCTCATGATAAATGCATCACTACTTTTCAAGACGTTTGTCATGTTCTTGAATCAAGGTACAATCTCATCTCTCTTGGAGCCCTACAAGGGAACGAGTTCTGTTTCAGTTCGAAAGGTAATCTTATGAAAGTTTTCAAAAAGGCTCATGTGATGTTTCAAGCCGAACATGTCGGCAATATATATATGTTCCAAAATTCAGAAGTTACAGTTGGTGGATTGCAGTTATCCTCGGCTTCAGAAGCGGCGGTTGTGGAACAATCAGAGACTACGATGGATTCGAGCTTGAATGTTCAATTATACCCTTAAGAGAGATTGGGACTAGGCGCACAACAAGGTAGTCTAGATCGTTACTCCTATGGTGGAGCAATTTCTCATAAATCCTATGTGCATCAAGGAGATCGTTGGGTGATAAAGTTTAGGTTGGGTCCGAACTTATTGACCTAATCAAGTTGTGAACCCTATGAGAGGGTTATGGAGAAGAAGGAGAAAGATGGAGATGAAGCCAAGTTTGTTCAATTGTGCGTGAATGCGAGCACATGGAACATGGTGGCTATTTTCGAATTTAGATATATTCAAGTCACGAGGGAGATTGTTAGGATTATGACGTGAATACGTTGTGAAGGTCGACTAATGTCGGATCTGGCAGCTTCTTTTTCTGAATTTGTTTTAAGTTTTCTTATTCTGATTGATGGAGTTTGTTTAGAACTAGGAGAGTTCTATAGTCTATAAATAACCCCTTAGGGGTGACCTTCAATATATTCTAAGAGAATCTCAATGAATTTATAATTCCTAAGGGTGTAATTCATTTAGGTGAGAGATTCATGAGAGAAGCTTAGCCAGAAGGGTTCGTTGTTCTTGGCGACTATCAAGGGCTTTTAATCTTCTCAGCGTGAGGTGTAAGTAATTCTTATTGTACTCCCCAAAGTTTTAATAAGTTTTCTACTCCTTCTCCCGTGGAGGTACACACGATCTGTTTGATCGATGAAATCACATTATATTGTTTGTTGGCTTTCTATCTACTTTAGAATATCTTCTTCTTCTCTTCTTCCCGTTGCCTTAATAGATCATGTGATTTGTTTCCGCTGCGGTGCTCCGTCGACTATGTCGTGGGGGCGTCCTCCTTTAAAATCACAACACTTGGAGAATCCACGGACATTCAATCATGCGGATATGAAGACGGGCATAATATACACAAACTTGTTTGATCTTTTGGTTAATGCTCTGAATCGTGCAGTGTTTTATCTTGGATTTCGCAAGGTGCCTCTAGTCGTTATAGAGACCGTGTGACCTCCGCAGGGAGATCCTGACTGCCAAATGCTGCTGCATTCAACAAGAAGCTAGTGAACGTCCAGTCAGGGGAACCCCTCTGAGGCCTGGCGTGCCCTTTTTGACGTTCATGTTCTCTCTGTTTGATGAATATCTGAAGGAAGGGGCCGCCACGGAGAAGCATTTGGGTCTGTTCTCTGCGAATGGCACAAAGAAGTAGGACTTGGACCTGTCCCGTCTCTCTCGTTCTCGACCAGCTGGTGTTTGAATCTTGAAAGGAGAAAGTTTGCATGCATAATATGCACATAGAGAATCATATTGTGCAGGCATCATATACTTCACACATTGCTGTTTTCATCAGTCAGAAATTGACATGCTACTTTGTGTCTCGATGATATTGGAGCAGACTCGTTGATATTGACCTCAGTACGATGCCTTTGTCTCTGATTTGTTTGCCTAGGGATTAACACAGTTCATGCCTGCGTTGGTTCTCCAATATATCATCACCACCATCACTATCTCGTTATCTACATCTTTTAGGTATAAAAACGGTGTCGACTATGGAGGAGAAGACTCCGTTGAAACATTTACGGCATCTTTTTATTACCAGTCAGCAAAACTTTAAATTATAATGACTCTAAAACTTTAGAAATTTGAAATTCTCATGGATTGGTTCTCATCTTAACATTTATGTTGTCAAGTGCTTCAGTCACAGTGTTAATGCTAGGCACGGGGTTTGTCATGTTTAAGACCAGTACATTATACATATGCTTCGGTCACCTGTTTAATAAATAGGTCAGATCTATCCAAACAAAACAAAACCTGACACTAAAGTGCCAGCACCAAACTGTTAAATCAATTTAATTACTGGTAGTTTATGATGAAGGGTTGTATATATAGATATTGGCAATGTACTAGTTTTCTTCTTGTTGGGAATCGACGCGATAGAAAAGATGTCCACCAGAGAATAGCTAATCAATCACACGAATAATTAACCTCAAAAAAGAAGAAGAAGAGAGAACACACAAGATTTAACTGGGTTCAGCAATTTGCCTACGTCCTCGGGTAAGGGGAGAGAAATCTTATTGAATCAATCAATTACATGTTATAGAGATTCGGGACTCAAATATTTGGGACGCTATCCCTCTTTATATAGTCAAAGAAACTACGAAGAAAAGGAAATCAAAAACACCTAATTCGGATCAAAAACGAATTCAGAATCAGATTTGGAAACTGGGCCGCTGCAGCTGTATTAGTCGACTAGGCTAATCAGTCAACTAGATATTTACCTTAGTCGACTAGTCTGTAGTGAAATAGATTTTTCAACTCTCTATTTGTATCATTAGTCGACTAGGCCATTGCCCTAGTCGACTAGTCTTAGTTCCTTCTGTGCAATCTAACTTTGATACGATCGACACGTTCTCGTATTCAACACCATTGATTGCATTGTTCTTTGGCTAATATTCAAAAGAGTTAACAAACTCTATCAACAAGATTTTACCCTCTCTCCCCACAATTCTTCACCTCGGTGAAGATTTCTCAAATCTGAGCCAAACACAATATAGCACTATGTCGACTTCGACTGGCTGCACCATTGTGATTGCCTACGTACCCATGCCCAACGAGATCGAGCCACACGTAGTTCATCCAAATGAGCTCCATTGACTTTAAGCAACTGTGACTAAATCTTCAGCAGCGAATCGAACTGACCGAGTCATATGGACCTTCTTACCAATACCGTCATAGAGAACAACGACCTTCCATTTGAGCTTGTCACGCTCACCAACTTGAGATTATGTTTCTTCACCCACTTTCGTGGATTTATCTTAGTTCCAATAGCTGCAAATATTTTGACATTCTAATCAATGTTTTTGACTTGTTCAGCATCAAAACTGGCTACATGATTTCCACGCAGTGTTACATTCGTTGAAGTCTTTACTGATACCGAACCAACTAGAGGCGATGGAATAGCATCAACCTATACTCGTGGATACATTCTTGGTCTTCAATCCTACACCTGCTGAGAAATGGTAGACTTCAACAATGAAGTCTCATCAATCATGACATGCTTACTCAATACAATCTTCTTATTTTCGGAGTCCCATAACTTGTGGTCTTCATATTCCATTTGACACCAAAAAATACAAACTATTTTGCTCGCAGATTACCTTACCATTTTTGGCACTAAAGTAGGCCGGACTTCCAAATACCCTAAGCAAATCATAATTCTGAGCAGCTCCACCTGACCAAATATCCAACGGAGTTTTGCCTCCTCGCAGTCGATGGTAGTCTATTTATGAGATAGCTAGCATATACAATCGCCTCAGCTCAAAATGATTTATCTAATCGTGCATTAGACAACAAACACCGAACTTTCTTCAGTAAGGAGCGATTGATTTTCTTAGCCAACCTATGTATTCCATTTGTGAAGTGAGTATCGATACCAGTGTTCTGGTCAAAATATAGGAATTTGTTCTTGTATTTTTCAATATTACCAATTTGGAGATCCTTAATCTTTCTACCAGTCTGTTTCTCCATCATATCTTTCCACTTCACTAGCATACCTCGGGCTTCAAGTTTTTGTCTCATGGGATGTATCCAACAATGCCTAGATAAATTATCAATAAAAGAGACAAAGTATCGATGACCTCCAGGTGATGCAGTCTTGGCAGGTCCCCAAATACTAACGTAAACACAATCATGAAGACCTTCCGAGCGATGAGTAGAGGTGCTGAATTCACCTTCATCTTCTTGTCCAGAATGATTTGTCCACCCAATTTCATGTTCCAGAAAGATGCACCTTCCAATGATCTTTTCTTTGACAGAGCTTGCAAAGGCTTTTCTCCTATATGTCCAGGCCTCATATGCCAAACTTGTGTACAAACATCACTTGAAGAAATAGAAGTCGCCACTAACCCTGTAACCGTGCTACCATCAAGTAGTATAAGTTATTGCGTTGGACACCCTTCAACACCACCATCGAGCCTCTAATCATCTTGAGAACACCGTCTCTTATAGATACTCCATGACCCAATGCTTCCAAGGTACCATCAGAGATAAGAGGTTTTTCACTGGAGGTACATACCTTACTTACTTCAGTTCCCGGACCATCCCATCAAACATTATGATACGAATTGTACCTATCCCTCCACTTTACAAGGATTATCATCACCCATGCTAGCGAAACATCCATCTAACTTCTCAAAGTTAGAAAATCAATTCCTATTCGGGCACACATGATAGGTAGCTCTTGTATCTAATATCCACTTAGAATCACCTGAGTAACCAATAGTAGGAGTAGTAATGGAGAACGAGAATACCGATGAGTCTAAGTCCTCTCCACCTATCTGTGAAGTACCATCTTGTGTACTGATCACCTGTGCGAGATTTGCCTCGGTCTTTGACTCCTTCTTCTAATCTTTGATCCTTGGACAATCAACCTTCCAATGCCCTAGCTTTTTGCAGAACACACTGGTTCTTCTTCAGATCTCTAAAGCCTGGTCTGAACTTGGATCTCTCACGCTCACCTTTACCCTTTCGATTGGAACTTCTGCCTCTTACCATCAACTCCTCTGTTGATGTACCATTGGAAGAAGACTGCTTGTTCTTCCTCCTCACTTTATAATTTAAAAGAGCAGCCGACACATCATTATAGTTAAGTGATCGTTTTCTATTAATCAAGGTGAGGACGAAGGTCTCATACTCTTCATTAGGAAGAAAATTTAAAAGAATTAACGCCTTATCCTCTTCAATATTCACATCCATATTAATCAAATCTGTAAGAAGTTTTGTATGCTCATTCATGTGCTCAACAATAGAGAGTCTCTTCTTCAACATGGTGATAAAGCCTCCTCTTTAGAAGCAGTCGAGACTTGATACTCTTCGTCAGATATTTCTTCTCGAGAATCTCCAACATCTTCATTGCAGACGTCTCATAAGCACATGATACTTGATGTCTTGTGTCAAATAAGATCTTATAGGCCACACGCGTCGTATTCATCTTGTCTCAATCCTTGTCAAAGTCTCCTTCAGTTTTTCTTTCAATCGTAGAGTGTCCTTTAGGTTTGATGCCGTCAATGTATCCATCACCTCACACCTCCACATCACAAAATTGTTCTTGTCATCAAACTTTACCACATCGATCTTCATCAGATGTGGGATCACAGATTTCACCGTGAATTGACTTTCTCTGGCCATCTTCTTAATAGATTTCTTAACGCAATACGGAGACAATTAGTAAACAAATCTAAATAGGAAAGATCAGATCTTTACCTCCAACAAAATTGTAAACAGTCTCCAAATTGATTTGCTCCACCGAAAGAAAAAACTCCCCGACGAACCCGAAAAGCTCTGATACTACTTGTGGGAATCCCAGCGACAGAGAGAAGACGGCCGTCAGAGAACAACCACCAATCCTCACGAATAATTAAACAAAGAAAAGAAAGAGAGAACACACAAGATTTAACGAGGTTCGATAATTACCTACGTCCTCTGGGCAAGGGGAGAAAGATCTTATTAAATTAATCAATTACAAGTTACAAAGATTCAAAATTCAAATATTGAGGACACTGCCCCTTTTATATAGCCAAAGAAACCATGAAGAAAAAGAAACTAAAAAACTTAACTCGGATCAGAAATGAATTCAGAATCAGATTTGAAAACTGGGCGGCTTCAGTTGTATTGGTCGACTAGGCTAATACCCTACTCGACTAATTGCTTCTATTAGTCGACTAGGTCATTGTCCTAGTCGACTAGCCTGTAGTGAAACAAAATTTTCAACTCTCTGTTTGTATCATTAATCGACTAGGCTATTGCCCTAGTCGATTAGCCTTGGTTCCTCCTGTGCAATCTAATTTTGATACACTGACATGCTCTCGTATTCGACACCATTGATTGTATCACTCTTTGGCTAACTTTCAGAAGAGTTTAACAAACTCTATCAACAAGATTTTACTCTCTCTCTCCCACACTGCTAATATAATCGATTTGGCTAATTGAAGAAGCAACATTTAACTTTTAATAGGTCCAAAAAATTCTCAAGAATTCTTTTTCTATTTCTTTTAAGTAGAGCCACTTTGTTTCAATTACGAAAAGAAAATTAAAAAAATATTTAAAATAAGATCCATAAAATAAGATAGGATTTAAATTAAAGTATCCACGATATTGCATGAAACAAGGAGATATATCCACACACAAGCACAAACTACATGTCAAAAAAATAGACGTTTTTCAACAAAATATGTCAAGATTCAGAGGTCTTCGTCAAGGTGCCAGCTCGCCAAGCTGCATGGCTTCAGGCTGTGATAAAAAAGTAGTTCATGTTGTTTGTACTTGACTAAGAGTTGTTTGGATTCAAGTGAGCGAGAATGAGGAAGTGGGAAAGTGTTATTTCTCACTTTCGCTTTTCATTCAAATACGAAAAAAGAAAAAATAAGAAAACTCTTTTTCTTTTTCTCTTTTCTCTTTTACAACCATTTTCTCACTTTCAGTATGCTACAGTTAATTTTGTGGTCATATAACTCTCATTTGTAATAGTTGTAACTCAAAACAGTTAATTTTGTGATCATATAAATCTCACTTGCATTTTAATTACAGTCGAATTTTAATTTTTTATAATTAATTTTTATTTTAATAATATATTACGGTTAACTATGTGGTCAACTATTCCACTTTTACTTTCAAATTATTAATCAAATACTAAAAATACAATATACTTTTCACTTCTACTTTTTGACTATCAACCAACAAACCGAAAAAGATACACACAAATCTCATTTTCCAAAAGAAAAAACTTCTCACTTCCTCACTTCCTTGAATTCGAACAGACCCGATATCATAGTGAGATCTGATCTATGAGCTAATCACATTGTAATTATTGAGATCTAATCACTAATGAGTGTGGGGATATATCCTTGTATTCTCTTTTATTATAGAATCAAAATATCTATAGATAGAGACACTGGACTATCAATTTCCCGTTCCTTTTTCTTTAGATTTGATGCTTTAAAAAGAAGAATAATTTTCATTTAGTGGGTGAACACTAGAGTGCTAGAGAGGTCAAGTCCAATTGTCCGAATCAGACCAGCAAGAGCCCAACCATGTATCCACCAACACGCCAATTTGACTACAAAAAGAGCCCAATCATCATCCGCGAATGCGTCCCCTACAGTTGGCCCCATGTCGGGTCGGGGTGTGCTCTCCCGAGATCGCCCGATCGCATTAATGTGGGGTGACATTGCTTGATTGGGCTCTCTTAACAAAAAACAAAAATGCATCCACCAACGCACCATTGTTTTGTCTCTGATTCGCGTGTCGCGTTGTGGATTCGAGTGTCGTGTTCATGCATTCGAGCAAAACTTCTATCTGAAATCTCAGGGTTTGTGGTTAGAACGAGATTTAGTTGGCGTCACTCGTCTTCCTGAAATCACCTAGAGGGGGGTGAATAGGTGACTAGCTAATCTAATGGTTAATTAATGCGGAATAAAACTATTTAATCAAACTAAAACTATTATCATAACACACCAAGTATAACCTAAGAGTGTAGCTGGATTCCCCGTGAAAGGGCTCTCTGAACTATCTCCTCAAGATTCCTCTAGATAAGAGTTGAGGTGCCGCCATGGCTCTCTTGGTTGAATACAAGTGTGAGCAAACAATCCCCCAGCATATAACAATAAAGCACACAATATATCAAGCATGTCAGAGATATGAGCAATAAGCATAAGTAAGATATAAACACAAGTGAGAGATAGAGAGAGCAATCACAAACATGGGAGATTTGTTTCGAGGTTTGAGCACTCCTACTCTACGTCCCCGCCTTCAACACTATGAAGGATTTCCACTAAAAACGATCCCACCGGATCACTGTGCCGCAACACCTACAAGCGAGTTCACACTAGAACTCTTTTGGACTCTCTAATCCCTCTCTTGTTCCCGCAAGAACAAACACACGCAAGCACGCAAGCTTGCCGAGGCCGCACCTCTACACCGAGTTCTCACTAGAACCCGAAACAACGCGAACCCGTAAGTCCGCCTCCTCAAATACAAAGATGAACTCTTGGTGATCTAAACACTTTGATCACCTAAAAACAATCTCACAACAACTCTCTATAGGAATGATATAACAATAAAAGCTCAAGTCTGTGTGAGAAAACTAGGATGAAATTTGTGGTGAAAAACTCAAAGAATCACTTTTACAAAACACTCTTAAAAACTCTCCTTTTGATTTGAAAATATTGGCTCTAAAATATGTGGAAAAAACCACTGATATGAGTAGGAAAACTAGCCCAAAAACTCTCTTGAAATCTTGTAGAAAACAGCCCAAAAGAGCCCCAATCTATAGGCTCCAAAAATCTGCCCGTTGGAAGCCAACTCAGCAGTTTTGACTGCTGACGGTCGACCGCCCGGTCGACTGCCAACGGTCGGATTTCTGACCGTGGGGAAGGTCGATCAACCGGCCGGTCGACCGCCAACTAGGCAAGGGCCTAGCGGTTCGACCGCGATCGAGGTAAAACGCGCACAAAAAGTGTGTGTTTTGAAGTTAAGATTTAAAGTGTGTGTGTTTTGGCTTCCTCGATACTTTCGTTATAGCATAGAGGCTAAAACGAGTCGAATTCACAAGGACGGGAGGCGATAGAAGCTTTATCGGTTGATTCACGTGTTTGTTAAAGATTCTTCAAAGTTTAAAGAATGAAAGAAAATAAAAGAAAGAATGGAAAAGAAGTACGGTGAAATACAAAGAAGTGGGAAACATAGAAAAGAATATATTTGTAGTTTTTGGTATTTCTAAAACAAGTGAAAGAGAAAGAAAACTCACGGCTGCTAACTACTAATGATTCCACCAACACGCTAACCTCTTAGTGATAGTTGCCTCACATGTATCATTGGCCATCACTAGTCCTTGGTTCAAGAGCGATTCAAAGTATGACCCATATGTAACTCTTCACAACCCAACTCAACAAAAACACAAGCTACACTTAAATCATCAAAACCCAATAAGAGCAAGCATGAAATAAAGTAATGTAAACTTGTTAGTGGTTAGGAAGTTAGAGTTAGATCCATCATCATGAGCCATCAACGGCTCTTGCAAGAGCAAGGCCAAATCGAGACTATTAGATTCATGTGGATTATCATAAAAGAAGTTAGACTAGTTGGTGGTTAGTAGTTAGTTGCCATGAGAGAAAAGATTAGCTAGACATGTAAGAGTTAGAGAAGAAGTAAATAGAGATAAAGGAAGAACCTTTCATTGAGTGTCACACTCCATTACAAGAACCTTCTCTTCTATCCTATGATCACTCTCTTTCCTTTACATGATCTATAAAAATGGAAAATACAAAAGAAGAAGAACAAACTAAACTAAACTACCTTAAATACAACATGGAGAAGAAAAACTACACTAAACTCTGCATATCTCCACTCTGGAAAACCCCAAGGGTATTTATAGGCATCAGAGGAACGGGGGGCCAGGGGACAGACCCTGGCCCAAAGCGGCGCGCGCGCCGCGGCCCCTGGTGGCCGCGCGCGTGGTGCCTCGAGCCGTGCGCATCCCAGTCTGTCTCCTGTCAGTTCTGGTGCCCGGTTTCTGGTTTTGCACCCCTGTTTTTGATGAATCAGCTCCTCTAGGTCAATGGCTATGATATAGGCCTTTAATCACCAATTAAAGGTGATTTAGGGTCTTCTTCTTCA